>APFE031163676.1:0-10579 GCA_000404065.3 Pinus taeda
CTATGTACTAAATGCTTTTGAAGTAATAGTTTAAAGTTTTATTTATGTTGACTTATTAAGTTGTATTAAAAAGAGAGTTAGATAGGTGTGGATAAATTTATTTATTTATTATTCTATTAATTTGTATTTACTGCTTTTTTATTTTATTTAATAAGGGTTTCCAGGTGCTACTTAATTTTAGTCTGTCATCTCTATTCATTTTGTTGGAGGATTTCTCAATTTCAATTGCCTCTTTCACCATTCTTTTTAAATAATGATCTTCCTTGTGAATTAATTTTTCTTGTTCCATACAGATATAGTGTGAGGAAGAACATGTGTGCTCTGCTAGATCTAGTTTTTCTGACCTGTTTCTTGTAATATCCTTAATGTGTTATTTTAATCTTATGCCAAAGGATCTCCCTGTTTCACCTATATATACTTCTCCGCATGAGCAAGGAATCGAGTATACTCCTTTGTGATTTTTTGGGTCTATTAAGTCCTTAGCAGAATCAAGCATGTTTTTGATGGTGTTAGGGGCGTAAAGGCAACCATGATGTTATGTTTGGTGAGAATTCAGGCAATTTTGTCTGTGGTTCCTTTTATATAGGGTAAGGAGATTCTAGGGTTTTCAAGAGTTTTTTTTTTTTTGTTATTGGTTATGGATTCTTTGATTATCTTTTGGATAATGTTTTTCTGATAGCCATTGTTTATAAAGACCTTGTGGAGATGGTTAAGTTCTTCATCTAGATGTTCAGGGTCAGAGATTCTGGAAGCTCTGGTAGCTAGGGTTTTGATGACACCAACTTTTTGCTTCGGATGGTGGTGGGAATTTGAATGAAGATATTTGTCAGTGTGAGTCTGTTTCCTGAAAACCTCGTGGCTTAGTTTTCCATTTTTTTTGGTAAGGAGGACATCTAGGAAGGGGAGTTGGTTTTCTTTTTCAATTTCAAAAGTGAATTTTATGTGTTTAGAGAGGTTGTTTATGTGTGATAAAAATTCATTAAGTTTATCTAAACCATTGCTCCATTTAGCGAAAATGTCATCTACATATCTTTTCCATTCTTCAGGGGTAAAGGGGAAAGACCTAAGGGCCATTTGCTCAAAGTGTTCCATGTATAAGTTAGAAATCAATTGTGATAATGGAGAGCCCATTGCAACACCATGATTTTGCTCATAGATTTTTCCTTTGAAACTGAAGTATGAAGATTTAAGGCAAATGCCTGTTAGTTCCACAGTTTCAAGGTCTGTGATTTTCTTCAATACTTCTATGGCTTCATCTACTGGGATCATAGTGTAGAGAGACACTACGTCAAAGCTAACCAGTAGGTCATTGTCACTAATTTCTAGGTTTTTAATCCATTCTATGAAGGAAGCGGAATCTTTGATATAAGAGGGAGTGTTACCGGATAAAGGTCTAAGTTTGTTTGCAAGGTATTTTGCTAACCAGTAAGGATATTTAAATTAGTATTCAAATTAATAATACATAATAAAAATAATTTAATTGAATAAAATTAGAGTTACCTGTTGGAGAAAAAAAAGAAAGAAAAGAAAACAGTTCCAAAAAATTGAATGATTTATTTCAAAACAAGAAATAGTAAATTAATCAAATAAAATAAATCATTTCCTAAAATTTGTGAATAACAACTTAAATTAACTTTTTGATATTTATTGTCTGAAGTTATTATAGATAACAACATTACTGAAAATAAATTCAATTTATAGATGAAAAGAAACTAATAAATATAAATAATTTTATAAGATAAAACAATTAGAATTATATAATAATATAATTTGTGTATAATATAAAATATATAAATAATGTTTAAAATTCACTAAAAACAATATGATGATATAATATAAAAAATAACAAGTAAGTTTTTAAATGAGACTCTTTGAAAGTTTTTGGCTTCGAATTAAAATCACAAGTTTGACAATTGGGCTCTTCGGAATAGAAGTGCCTTATAGATTTTTGAGGGTGTCGAATCCATATATGCAGTAAAAAAAACAAGTTTAAACAACACAAATCAAGATTTGGCCATAAAAAATTTCACCAGATTCCCACCAGAAATCCACCAAAAACTCCAAAATATCAAACTTAAAAACTACTCCTAAAAAAGTATCAGTCTAACTAAATACAAATTTTCTTTGATTTAATTATTTTTATATAAAAAAATTATCACTCTAGATCTCTGGCCTTGCAAGGATTTCTCTTTCCAATTTCTCCCTTGACAAATCCAAAAGACTTTGCATAGCAAGAAAATCTGCTGCCTGCAGTAACATAATATAAAGCATATCAACCAGCATTCAATTACATTACTTATTGACTTTTAAAAAGATAATAGTTCACATTATTTTTATGATAACATTACCTTTATTACATCCCGCAATGTTGATATGTCCACACTGAATGTTGGCGGGTCAAGCGTCGTAAACAAAATCCTATGGTTATATATGAGGAATATAAACGCTGACATAAGTCCATATCAGTCTTGAAAGACAATTGACATGTAGGATAAATATGAGTTTGAAAAACCTAGAAATTGGAACAAGAAGATGGGAACAAATGGAAAAAATAGAACACACATGTCTTCTATGTGATGAACAACCCTTTGGAGATGAAACTTGTTTGTTGCTAAATTGTTCCAAATACGACAAACTTTCAGTCCAAAAGGTTGAATGCTTTGTTGAATTTTCTAGCAAACATATAGGAAGCTTTCCCAATGAAAGATATGACAAACTTTCAATACAAAGGGTTGAATGCTTTGTTGAATTGAATTTCTAGCAAACATATAGGAATATTTTTTCAAGGAGTTGTTAGAATATAGAAAAAAATCATTTTTGTAGCACAAGCAGAGATGAAAAGTTTATAAATGTATTGATATACAAGGCAATTTGAGCGATATATATTTGTATTTACATCACATATCTTATACAACTAAGTATAACAACATAAATTTCATGGACTCTATTTTTATGATGTCCCATAAATATGTTTGAGCTCTTCGAAGATGGTAATAAAAGTTATGTTTCATTTAATTACAAATTCATTTGCTCAACTAGATTCTTGGGTCATTTCCACTTTTGCAACATTTCCTCTCTGTAGATAGTACTTCCAAAATATAATCTTTAACCTATTTAAATATTTCCTCTAACAAAGAGACTTCGGCGAGTAATTTAAATGCATAGTCCTCAAAAGCCCTATCAAAGTCCTGATTCCTCTTCAAAGCAACGTGTCCACTAATTTCTTCGATTTACATTTTGAGTTATCTGTTATTTATATTTTCATAGAATGAATTAAATTGATGAAATGTTCGTGGTTTTTGTTTATAGAATCCAAATGTAGACTTAATTGACATAGTCTTCACTATTGGACAGAGAAAAACTTGCAATTTGTGCATAAATGATCCTTCTATTAGTACAGTTTTGTGCAAGTTGAAGTATACACTCACAATCTTTATTCTATCTTCATTAATTTTGGTTTGTGTGCTTCGAGACAAAATGATATTATGCAATCATAAAAGGAGTAAATTTGTTGATCATTGATGTAGCAAATTTTTCGGTGATGCACTTGTTTTCCTGCATACTTTAAATTAATATGGTTTATTTTGATGAAATGGAACCAAACGACATGGAGGTCCTATGACAATTGTTCTTGGAAGCACATGCAATAGTGGCTTTGTTCAAGTCAATAGAAATCATTTTAGAGTTTCAATTACTATGAAGGAAGGGAGGTTCTCTAATTGAGTGAAATGGATTAGTATGCTCCTACTTTTTCATACTCTCAATCAGAATCAAGTACCTGCATATTTTTCAAGAGGAAGTGGGAGAGTAATCAGGATGGAATCAGCCCCCTCAAGATGATGAAGGCAATAATGTGGTGATTGATTCAATTTCTAGACACTCCTTATTACCCGACAAGGACCACAAGGATAGCTACTACGAGCAAAAAGGAATTGGCTTCTAATCATGTGAATAAGCCCACTCCCTATGAAATACCATGGTAAAAATGTTTCATTTGGTTGTTAGAAATATCACCGAATGGTTTGAAGTTCCACACACTCCTTTATACCTAGAATTTCTTTTCAAGCATGGTTTTGATTGATGTTACAACTTGTATGATGTTGTACTGACACAATAGTAATGCATTGTAAGAATCTCTTTTCCAAGCCAGGATAAGACATGTTGTTATTTTATAAATATTAACTCACTCTAGAATGAGATCTTGTTAGAAGAGTAATATGGATACTAAGTCCAAAATCGATCAGTAAAGATACCTTTGTAACAAAAGAAACCAATATAATCAGGCATAATTCAAAACTATTATAAGGAGATATAGATATGCATCTGTAACATTTTCTATATGGATACTGAGTTCAAAATTGATCAGTAAAGCTACCTTTTGTTTATTACCTTTTATAACAAAAGAAACCAATATAATCACTCAAAATTCAAATTATAGTTTGTATTATAGACACTCTAATAGTTTCTATTATAGACAATACAGTAAAAATTAGCAAATCATATCTCACTGATATTCAAATATGTTTACAAGCTACACAAGACAAGATTGATTTTTTGCAACTTGAATCTCACCTCCATCGAGGTGAACTACAGTAAAAGAGTCATTATCTCAAACTAGTTCTTATATAAAACAATTCTCTTTTTGAGCTAGAGAAAGACTCCCATCAACAGCCAGTAATTGATCAAATTAGTGAGGCCATTTTAGGAGAAAACTTAAATGAAAATGTAGAGACTTAGCTTGCACTTCCCAAGCCCATATCATCAGACCTTGGGAAGAATTTATCATCAACATGAATAAAAACATTGCTAGATATGAAAAGGAAGTGTCCTTTCATTCCAGAATACTCCAAACCAATCCACTTTCAGAGTGTTGGTTTTCTCCAAGACAATTCATCTTCACTTGCTCTTACTCCACATCCACGTCATATGGCAAATGCCAACATTGTGTTCGGGTTCACCATGTGAAAGATCAGTGTTTTGATCTTCACCGTTGTGACCACCATAGAAAACATATTCATCATTCAAACAAATGTTCTAGACACATGACTCTTGCAAGAACAAAGATTCACCTTGGATGGATCACTTATTGGCAATGGTTTTCAATTCATGATGTCATGAATTGAAGTATTAAATCAAGTATTGACATGTCATGTAGTGGAGATATATTAATCTTCTCTTCTTGTATCTGACATGGGAGGAAGTGATGGTCATCTACCATATTCGAAGATATATCAAGCAAGCCTGAGCCATGTCTTGCACTAGAGCTAGCTACCAGATCCTAGAGCCAGAGGTAGCCAAAGCAAGATTCATAGTTGTAACGACAGATATATTCATGTTCCATGAGCATGATTTGGTTAGTGACCAACTGTAAACAACCACCTGCAAAAGAATTAGGCTTCTACAACCCAATTCATTAATTTGAGGTCATCCTTAAACCATCATCAGGGAGCACTTCCACTTTGCAAAAGACTTCATCTTCTAGCCAGATTTGTAATTGGTCCAGGAACTACTTCAAACCTATTTCAAGAATTGGTGGCCAACCTTAAACCACAACCTATAGAAGACTCTAGCGTCTACTTCCCATCATCAAGAAGCACTTCCACTTTGCAAAAGACTTCAACTTCTGGCGAGATTCGAAGTTGTTCGAGGTACTGCTTCAAGCCTAGTTCCAAAGTTGGTGGTCAACCTTAAACCACCACCAATAGAAAACTTTAGGTTATGCTACCTCATTTGATTTGTGATCTTCCTTAAACCATGATTTTAGAGAGAAACTCTAGCCATTGGTTGACGTGCAATTTTATATTTCATATCTTTTCTTAGACTTATATATACCCCTTTGGATCAAGGGAATGTTAGAAGAATAATCCTCTTTGGTTATGCAAACTTGGCTCATTCACTTGAATTGAAGGCGAAAAGCCTCAAGTGATGACCAATCGTCATAGAAGTCCAAGAGACCTCTTAGAAGATGAAAACCAAGGATCAATGAAAACTGTATTTATATGTATATTGTGTGATTAGAATGCAACCACACATTTATTTATTTTTTTATTATTTAGTGTGTGTGTGTGTGTGTGTTTAACAATAACAAACAAGAAACTAGAGTGGCGATGAAGCTAAGGGTTACGACGAAAGGAGTGCGACTGGGATTTGAAGGATTAACCAAGGGGAATCTCCATTCCTTCGTGGTAAAAAACCCTTTAGTGTTTCCACCTGAAAACTTTGTGTTCCTGCCTGATCAAGTGATCAAAGTTATGCTCAAATATCAAAGTTGTCATAATGGTGTGGAACCTGAATGACTATGTAGTGCTCTTCATCCTAAATCTAGTACAATTCATTTCACGTGAAATAGACATTATGGCTTCAAAAACGTATTCTGTTCACTTTGGCAAACAGGTAAATTTTTGGAAAAAAGGGGACAGCCTAATCAACAATCCATACCGTTGACTATGCTGCCCAGTTGGCGTTGACTGTGTAGTTGAGGTGGCATCGTAATCTCATCAGCGAATGGTTGAGTGCCATGTGGCACGTTCATATAGACATGGGTTAGCAGGATGTTATTGGTTGAAGGCTATACAGGTGGACCAATGAGAGGGTGACACATGGCAAAGTCGGAGGCTGCCACATGCCCTCTCAAAGGTCGAATAAAATTTTATGTGGGGAGGTCGGGATCAAACCCACATCCTCACCAGCAACAACACCAAGCTTTACCACCACGCCCGCATGTTGGTTCTTAACTAGCATATCGCAGGCGGGTCAGCGTTAAATAATTGGCCTAGGAACAAGCCAAGGTGCGATGCAATAATCACAATCGCACATTGTAGAAGGGAAGTACAATAGAATCGGCCTCGACATGCTCAGGTTGTGATTGCGATATCGGAATCGCATACCGCACAATTCAAAGTTATGTTATATTTTTTACTCTAGCTCCACCGATTGCGATATATTCCAGATGCGATACAAGTTATACTACAGTTGATAGTCTGCCGAGTCCATCGCTTATCGCAATCGCACATCGCCCACACAGCATTCATAAACCATAAGACCCACCGGTTCTCGCCAATTGTGATTTGCGATGGGGTTGCCGGTGCCAATAGTTTAAGGCTTCCATGCGGCGAAGTTTTCGCCCTGTTAGCGCTTTTTGGAGACAAATTGTTGGATAATGCCGAAAATGATGCAATTTGTGGAGCAAATATTGGGAAAACTAGGAGAGGTCATAACTTCTTCAGTTTTATACCAAATTGGATGCAAAAAGAGGCTAGGTAGCCATTTTTGGACATTCTGGACTCATTGGAGTAGTTTACAAAAGCATTTGAGCATTGTAAACACATCCTTTTACATTTATTAGCATAATAGAGCGACCCAAACCATTGGAAGTTGGACCAAGGAGACGTAGCCTAGGAGGGGTGTACTTCTTTATCATGTTCCTGTTGTAATGTGTTTTTGATGATGTTTTGTACATGTTTATGCTGCTATTCGGTCTCTTATTTATGTTAAATTGCTCATAAAAACTCATCATTTCACTTGCAAAAGTTCATGAATCCTTAAGCACAATGAAAGCATTTTGTCTCTAATCTGAGGAGGATCTTAGCACAATAATCTAATATTCTAAATCAGATCATTTTGGTATCAGAGCACTGGTTTTTCTTTGTGAAAAAAGGATTTAACTATTTGCTTTTATGTCATACTTACAAAGTTAAAACTCAAAAGAGGAGAAGGGAAGCTGGTTGGAAGCCCTGAAGTTGGGTCAAGGGGAAGGAGAGCAAGGTTGCCACAATATCCAACACCAGTTTAGCCTCGAGTTGCAGTTGAGACTCCAGAGATCATGCCTCATGAGGAGAACCTACGAATATGACAGAGGATGAGAAGACCTTTATAAAGGCTTTCTTTGATATGACAGAGATGGTGAAGGTCCTCTATGAAGAGAGGAATACCAGGCTGCAAGGGGAAAGTTCCAAACCTCCCAAAGGAGAAGGCTCTTCAGGAGGAGGTAATGGAAATGGAGACAAACCTCCACCCTCTCCACCATATTCTTCATCTTCTTCTTCACAAGCATCTTCACCCTCTTCCACTAAACAACCCTTACTCATACTCATCATCATACTTCAAAAGGAAGTGGTAAATCACCGTTTTTAAAACTTGATGTTAAATTTGAGTTGCCCATGTATAATGGTGAAGTGAATGCAAAGAATCTTGATAATTGGATTCATCAGTTGGAGGTCTATTGCAGGATTCAAAACCTTCAAGAGGATGACATAAAGATTCAGTTAGCTTTCTTGAGAATGGAGGATGCAGCACTGATATGGTGGGAATCAAAGACCCAAGTGGAGATTAAAAAGCACGGTAAGATATCAATTTCTTGGAATGATTTCATTGCTGCAATCAAAAGACAATTCTACCTTCTTGATTATATGCAGAAAGCCATCATGAATTAGAAGAACTTTAGATAGCTTAAAGGTCAAAATGTGCAAGATTACACCCAAGAATTCAAAAAAAAGGTCTTTGATGTTAGATGTAGATTTGCAATCACATGACACGTTGCTAAAGTACATATGGGGTTTACACAGTTACCTTAGGCATACTATCTTAATGTTTAATCCCAATAATCTAGATGATGTGTGTGTGCAAGCCACTCATCTTGAGGCAAGGGGGCAAAAACACCCTAGAAGAAGGTAGTAAAAACCCATTTAAGAGTAAAGGAAAGGAAAGGGCTTTCAAAGGGAAGGAAAAGAAAAATGCGTCTATCAAAAAAGAAAGAGAGAAACTTACATGCAAACATTGTTCTAGAGAGGGTCAAGATGAAGCTCGTTGTTGGAAGCTTCATCTTGAAATGAGACCAAAGAGAAACAACAACAAGGGAAAACAAAAGACAACTGCAACCACCCAACAGGATTTGGGATCCGATTCGGGTGATAAAACTAAAATCACAGCCATGGGGTTAAAAGGAAAAGAATCCATTGCTAGCACTAGTTCTTCAAACTCACAAAATGAAACTCCAAATGAAAAGAGGAGAATATAACTTTTTCACATAAGGGTGATCTCAAAACACAACAAGATTGGTATGATTTTTGATAGTGTATCTCGAGCCAATCTTATCTCTAAAAACAATGTCAAAAGTTTAAACTTGGAAACCCTTCCACATCATAAACCATATCCACTTGGATGGGTGTGCGATAATGCGCAATTGCAGGTAACTAGAAAGTGTAAACTGAAATTCGCCATTACTGCAAATTTCATAAATGAAGTGGAGCTTGATGTTGTATCGTTAGATATCTGTGGCATAGTTTTGGGCAGCCCATACCTTTATGACAGAAAAACTATCTTCCATAGACATGAAAACAAATATCATTTATTCAAAGATGGAGTAGAATATATTGTGATAGCTCCTAGAGAGAAAATAAATCCTTCGCTTGTTAATGCAGAGCAGATGAAAATACTAGTGAATTCAAGCAAGAATTTTGTGCTTCTAATGATCAAAACCAAGAATGATGTTGATAACGAAGCTTCTAAAGGTTGTGATTCAAATTTGAAATCTGAAATGGTTGACATAGCTAACAAATATGATGAGATGTTTCAGGAACCAAAGGGATTACCTCCCAAGAGAGGAATCTGACATGAGATACAGTTGCAGCAAGATTGTCCTCTTCCTAACATTGGCATGTACAAGATGTTAGTGATGGAAAGCGCAGAAATTAAGAATCAAATTCAAGAGTTGTTAAATAAAGGGATCATCAGACCATCTTCCTCGCCATGTGGTTCACCTATTTTCTTGGTGCCAATAAAGGATGGAGCATGGTGCATGTGTGTGGACTTTCATGCGCTGAACAAAATTACAATAAAGAACCGTTACCCGCTGCCTAGAATAGATGATTTACTTGATCAATTGAAAGATGCAAAGTATTTTACTAAGTTGGACTTAAGAAGTGGCTACCATCAAATTAGAATAGTTGAAGGAGACATTTGGAAGACAACATTCAAAACAAAACAAGGTTTGTTTGAATGGCTAGTTATGTTGTTTGGTTTATGTAATGATCTCGCTACATTCATGCATGTGATGAATGATGTGTTGAGGCCATTTCTTGATGAGTTTGTCATAGTCTACTTAGATGAAATCTTAATTTTCAGTAAATCTTGTGATGAACATGTCATGCATGTAAGAAAAGTACTTGATGTCTTGAAAAAGAACAATTGTATCTTAAGATGTCAAAGTGCGGGTTTGGAAAAACTTCTTTAGTTTACTTGGGGCATATTGTTGAAGGAGGTGAGTTGAAAATAGATCCCTCCAAGGTTGACGTCATTGTATGCATTGGTGCAAAGTGTGAAAAAATGGAAACACTACTTGATGGGTAAGGAAATAGTCATTCACATTGATCATCAACCATTGCAATACTTACAATCACAATCAAAGTTGCAGCGATCAAGGTGGTGGGCCCCAATATTGCAGAAATAATGCTACAACTCCTGGGACTCCCTTCTTTAATTTTATCAACCCGGTAGTTCGTAACAAAATTGGAAGCGACGGTGCTGTATGCACAAGTACTAGCTCTTGCCGCAGCTGTCACTTGGTCAGCTGGCACAAGTC
>APFE031163678.1:0-10752 GCA_000404065.3 Pinus taeda
TGGTGAATACCATGGGTCAATACCATGTGCCATATTTTTATTAATTCTAATATTAGGGTTAATAATGTTTTTTTTGCATGGTATTAATAACAATCTAGTCCATGGTATTTGTCCCATAGTATTTTTCCCATAGGTTTCACCTAAATATAACCCATCTTTTGAGTGTTCGTAAATATAAGGTGACTTATGGAGTAAATATAAAAAGATGTTTTATTTGTTTACCATACCTCTAGTTTATTTATATTTTTATTAATTTACCATACCTCTTTTACAAATATGGTATTTGGCCCATAGGATTCACTTAAATAAAACCTATTCTTGAAAATGAGCGAATGGATTCACTTAAATAAAACCTATTCTTGAAAATGGGCAAATGGAAGGTTGTAACTCCTAATTTCAAGGGCTAAATTTGCCATTTTTACCCTCTCCCTTAAAATAAGGTGGGCTATTTGAGGTGATTTGTAAAAATGTACTATGATACAAAATATTCGCCCACTAAAAATTTAAAACACCTTAATTTCGCCAAAGGGCGAACATTCGCCCCTAAAATTTTCCATGATGGCCAGTCGTGCCTTAAGGTTGTGATCGTATTCATATAGCTAGAAATATTTGTTCATATTAATCAACCATGCCTCAGCTGCTTCCTCCTGTTCTCCATCAAAGTGTGGCGGTTTAATCTTACGAAATTCCCCTTGCAACTCTATCCGTTGCCTTTTTGATGTTTTTTGTTCAGATACATTATCAGATTGTTCCTCCTCCCTTCCTTCTGACCCTTCAGGTTCTGTGTGGTGATTCTGCTCTTCTGACATTCTTTGTTGTTCAACACTGGGATTTGCTAGCTGCTGATTCTGTTTATTGGACATGCTTTTTATAATCCTCTCTTGTTCCATAGTTAACCTTGCGTTATCCTCCCGTAACCAGGCCATTTCATTTTTCAACTCTTGCATTGTCTTCAAAATGGACAAATTTGTATTGTGAGCCTCCTCTCCAAGCTGTACCCATAGCTTGGGGTTATTCTCAATACCAGGGTTATTCTCAATACCAGTGACAGGTTCCTGACCCACCACAAACCTACGTGATGCACTGTCCACTCTTCTCATACTGTCAGTCTTCTGTTTTCCTGTACTTTAACATAAGAAAAGTGACAGAGAAAAACAAAGTCAACATACTAACTTTTTTGTTTTTGAACTGCTCAAATAGAGACGAAAATAAATTGTATATGCTATTTCTGTTATCAACTTCCAATTCCCAGAGGCCTCAGTTTTTGTAACTGGGATCTGATACCAACTGTCATGTCTCCCAAACACTCTACACGTGTCAAAATGGAAGAGAATTACAATAGTATTTTTTTTTTGGTTGATTAAATATTACTATGGAAAACTATTAAGTTGGCAACCTTTCTACAGTCCTCACTAATCCAATAGATTGTAAAGTTTCTGGCAAATGGAATATTGGTTAACGGTGAAGTTACCAGCTTGGTACTACCAGGACTATGGTTCATTAACTCTACACGCACCTTGGGAATCTCCCGCCTCCTCGCAATCTATAAACCTGATGACTTTATGTTACACTGGGCAATTTCATTAAGTATGCACTGGATAGACTGTACTATTGGGTTAATGCTTTGGTTTACGGTGTTAATTTTCTCTACTCTGTTCTCTGCATGGCACGAGCGGGCCCTTCTTTCCGCAGGCACTTACCTCGAGCCTTTTGCCACATCGACGGAGGATGGGCTGGGTTGTGATCCAATGGTTGAACTCTTTCGAGGTTTGGTTCTTCCATCTCTCGGTTACCCAGTTGCATTATCATTTCCACCACTTGGCGCCGGCTCTGTTTCTCCCCTTTGTTTTTCTGCGGATCTGCTCTGCCTATCGCCCAGGCCTTGAACGAGTTAGGAGGCCACCAGATGTAGGGATATGGCGACATTATCACATGGAAGAAACCGGGTAATGATTTTCTAATCTAAATTTGACAATTTTTGCCTCTAAAATTCTATATTTTTTGTTAAGCATTTCCACAACTCTCTCCTAACTAAGGTTGATGTGGTGCTTTCTAGTTGTAGAGCTCACCTCAAGAATCTGGGACTCTCAGGCATGGCTGCGGGGTCGACATCTTACCAGTCTTCATTGTTCAAGATTCCTGGGTAAGGAATTGTTCCTGGGTAGCTGTTCTTCGACTGAGCTTGGCTCTTCTGATGATTGACTCTGAGATTGTCGACTTTACTGATTCTATTACACAACATTTTCGAAGCCTTGAGGTCTTGATGTCTTGTTGAGTTAATAGGGGTAATTTTTTTAACAGCCGAGAGCTGTAGGGGTTGAGACCTGAACCCTTTTGCTCGGGTAGAGGGTTTTGTTTTGATTTCACTAGCATCAAGTTGAAACAGTGGTTACTCTGATGTAGTTATGTAAATTTTAATTGCCATGGTTTATCTCGTGGCTTATCCGATTGTACTATGTGAGATGGAAATGTGCTAAGAAGCATCTCTCAGGGAATAACCTGAGTGAAGCTGCTCATAGTGTCTTGATTAAGCTTATTCACTTCTCCTAGTGTGCATATGTATTCGCATAAACTTTTTTAAGTTTTATAACCAACTACAAGATGATTGTTGTTCTCATGCTATATACAGTTGTATGATATAATGGTATTGTTTCCACACCTTGTTTTCTGTTCAGATGTTTAACTATGTGAATAATAACAACTTCTATCTAGATTACCATTCATCTTTTAATGATTAATCAGGAATTTAGATGAAGGTTCAGTGCTGTCTGATGATAGTTCATCCCTCTGTACTATAGGATTATGTTCATTACTGGTTCTCACCACTTCCGTGTTTATTTCTGGTAGCTAAGTCTTACATGCAAGATTTCTTAGTTATTTGAATGTTGTGAAATCCCCTCCTGTAGGGTTCGGGAAGTCTGTTTTGCAATATATCCTTTGACGGGCTCATTTGCACGATATAGAGTTTTCTCCTATCCAAAATTTTCTGTGGTCCATCCTCAGTTGCAAATTGAGGCAAAAAATTTCCCACGCATCCTATGCCATGGATGTTTGTGACTTACTTGTGTCCAACATGTTATTTTGTAAATGAAATATATATATAACCGACGTTATATCTCCAGACCAAACCCCAGGTTAACATCCATACACAACAAAATCTATAGACCTATATCATTCGGGTTTTACTCTTATCGTTCTTGTTATTATTAATAGGTAGAATCTTTTACTTTTTTGTTTTTGTTTTCATTTTTTTCTCAGGCGTGAAATCTATGATTGCAGTTCAAATTATACTTACCCAGCTAGGGCTTTGGTTAGTGGTTTTTGTTATATAATATACCTACCACTCCCTAAGGGTCGCTCTTTCCTCATGCCAGGGTTTTGCGTGGTCCAGAATCTTTACAACCCTATAGATTCACTATGGTTATTGTTTACTCACGTGCTTTTCCAAAATTTAAGGGGTTTATGTACCCATACCTTCTCTTGTTACTCTAAAAAATACAAACCAATGTTTTCCATAAAAAATCGATACAATTTAGTTAAAATAGTCAATTCTGCACAGAGGTTTTTTCAGCTACAATTTTCTTTTCTATTTCATATGAATGATACAAAACTTAGTCATGTACAACAATTAGAATTTTTCAGTACCTGTTCTTTTGGATGTCAATATGTTATTTCAACAGAACTGTTCACCTCTGTTTTTCTGAATTACTGCAACTCGCGAAGCATTCTAGATACTGAGCCTTTCCTTTATCTCTCGCTTCTATTTGCCACCCAACCTTGAGATTCGTCTTTCGAGACCAGAATCTCCCCCCTTGCTCTCTTGCAGGACCACTGCCCTCAGCAAGATACTTGCACCAAGTGCTTGGCTATATGGTCATCACCAGACTTAACCATCCGTTTCTTTTTTTTTCTCTTTCTCTCTCTACCTGTCCTTACATCATAGATTTTCCTCTCTCCTCTTCTTTTTCTCTGGAAGCCCTTCTAGTTAGGCGAGGTAGTTAGGGTTGAAGTTACAACAACCTTCTTTTCCCAACTTCCTCCTCAAGAAGTTTCCAGTACTTCAAAGAAAAGATTTATTATATTTTTTTAAAAAAAAATAATAAATATTATTAAATTCAAACAACAATAATATCATATTTAGTTTATCTTTTACCATGGTAAAATCAAATATTTACATTTTTTGTGGGGCATTACAATCATCATCCCATCCCAAACTTTTAAAACCAAAAAAAAAACATTCTAAACAAGTTTATATATATAATAATATCATATTTAGTTTATCTTTTACCATGGTAAAATCAAATATTTACATTTTTTGTGGGGCATTACAATCATCATCCCATCCCAAACTTTTAAAACCATAAAAAAAAACATTCTAAACAAGTTTATATATATAATAATATCATATTTAGTTTATCTTTTACCATGGTAAAATCAAATATTTACATTTTTTGTGGGGCATTACAATCATCATCCCATCCCAAACTTTTAAAACCATAAAAAAAAACATTCTAAACAAGTTTATATATATAGATATAGATATAGATATATACTTTTAAAACTATAAGAAAAACATTATAAACATAATGTATTCAAGTTTATTATTCAAATTCAATTAACCAGAAAATGTACAATAAATAAATAAGCATGCATATTAATGTATTTATTTAAAACAAATATATTACATAGTAATGTTTAATGTAGTGAATTTAGATTTATTATGTTCTATATAATAATATTATTCTATTTAATTTAAGTAAACTCTATTTTACATAATAAATTTATGTAATAGATTTATTTTATGCAATTACTAATGTCATCTATTATATGTACTAGATTTATAATAATTTATTTTATAGATTTTACGTAATAAAATCTCTTTTATAGATTTATGTTAAAGTTTTTTTTTTAGATTTTATATAATAAAATTTATTTTATAGATTTATGTTAAATCTATGTGATAAATTTATTTTATGTAATCCAAAAATTAGAACTATTCCAGAATTAGAACAAAAAAACCATAGAAAAGCATTTAGAATTTAGTTCATTTAGATTTAAATATAAATATTAAGAATGGATGTAAAAATTGTGTTGATAATAAAATATCTAAAATTTCTTATTGATTGAATTTTGTGTTTTTAATATAAATTCTATTTTATGTAATAGATTTATATAATACATTTGGCTCATTTTGATTTGATATAAAATATTTATATATTAAAATTTAGTTCATTTAGATTTAAATACATAAATTGAGAATCCATGTAAAAATTGTGTTAATAATTATTATTCTAATTTGTTTTATTAATTGAATTTATTGTATTCAACATAGAATCTGTAGAACCTATTAAGCATCAATCTATTAATATTTTACAACCTAATATGTATAAGTTTGTAAGTGAGGCTGAGCCCTTTTAAAATAAAAAATATGTTCTAAATAGAATAGAAAAATAATGTCCATTATAATTTAAAAAAATGAAAATGTTCCATAAAGTAATTAGAAGTAAAATAATGTGTGTTTGAATCTTATACTTTTCAAAATATTTTAACAAGAGATTTAAATAAACTATTTCAAGATCTATGTTAACTAATTTATGTCGATATCCACTTCATATGTATTTTAAAAAAAAAAAAAAAAATTATAGTCAAAAATTTTAATTTGGTCATGTATATACTCTATTTAGTATAAAAAAATACAATTTAAATGAAGAAAAATAACACTGTATTTTGCAATTTAAAAAAAATTACACATGAAAAATTTGATCCCTCTAGAATTATATTAGATCCGTACTTAAAATAAATTTAGGTTGGTTATTAAAAACTCAATAAAATCTTCCAATAATGGAAGAGATTGTGTATATGCATGTCCAAAAACCGTAAAATAAGTCATGTCACGTGATCATGTTATAGTCAAAACTATTAGACTTTCATGGGTTTAGGTACCACAGGTGTCATGTTTTAAATAGAATAGAAAAATAATGTCATCTATAATTTAAAAAAATGAATATGTTTTAAAGTATTAGAAGTAAAAAAATGTGTGAATTATGTTTAAATTTTATACTTTTCAAAAATATTTTATCAAAAGATTTAAATAAACTTTTTGAATATCTATGTTAACTAATTTATGTGGATATCAATTTCATATATATTTAAAAATAGAAAAAATTAAATAATTTTTTACCAGTAACATTTTATTTGTCATATAATATATATATATATATTATATATATTCAAAAATCCGATTCAAATAATGAAAAATAAATCATTATATTTTGCACTCTAAACAATTTTCATCCTTCTCTCCTTATATTAAATCCATACTTATAAATTTTATATTAGTTATTAAAAACTCAATAAAATCATCCTGTACTTACATAAGAAGAAAAAAACTCTGTATATGTAAGACCCAAAAAAAAAAATGAGTCAAGTCACGTCAGGTTATAGTCAAAACTATCAGACTTCCATGGGTTTAGGTACACAGGAGTGATGCGTGGTCTATCATATATTTATGCAGAACAGCTCAGTTCATGGATTTTCGTATCCATACATACGCCATATAATCACATCAAAGGGCGCTTCAATCAAGTTAATGCAATAATTGTTTTGGAGTTTGGGGTTTGGTATGATTAAGTTAATACAATAATTGTTTTGGAGTTTGGTATAATTCTTTACATGTTTAAATGGATCCACCATTTTGTCCGCCCATGCAATGATAGACTATGCTTTTCTAACTAAAGTGAAATCCCGATCATATATCGGATCTCTTCTCACAATGCTCGATGGATGGGCGCGAAGAAAGATGAAACGAAATACCATACCAACTACAAGCAAAGAATATAGCAAACGACCGAGAAATAAATATGCAATAATTTGCCTTCCGATAAGGGGAAGCACAGAATACGGGTCAGATCATATATCGGATCTCTTCTCACAATGCTCGATGGATGGGCTCGAAGAAAGATGAAACGAAATACCATACCAACTACAAGCAAAGAATATAGCAAACGACCGAGAAATAAATATGCAATAATTTGCCTTCCGATAAGGGGAAGCACAGAATACGGGTCAGATCATATATCGGATCTCTTCTCACAATGCTCGATGGATGGGCGCGAAGAAAGATGAAACGAAATACCATACCAACTACAAGCAAAGAATATAGCAAACGACCGAGAAATAAATATGCAATAATTTGCCTTCCGATAAGGGGAAGCACAGAATACGGGTCACTTGCAGGCCCAATAAGGATCACCCAAGAAAAACGAGTCAACCTGAATTTCGATGGGGTGGTCAAGGTTAACCCAAGCAGACCAGTGAGCAATAATAAAAAAACAGTGAAGGAGAAGTTTTAGCCATCTACCTAGAAAACATTGGCCCGGATTCAAATAACCAAGCTGAATGAGAGCTATGGCAGGAGGAATATGGATCTCTTTAAGCATGGGATTGACCAAAGTGTTTGTGAAAAGTATTCGCAGATATCAGCATGAGTTGTGAAGGACCAGGTAAGCTCACCGGTATGGAAGTTAGAAAGCCAAAGAATATGGATCAAGGAAATGCTTTAAAATACTTCAAATTCCACCATATGCCGTATCAGAAATTTGATACATTTATACGAGGACTTGGCTTCGGCTTCATTAGAAGCAAAAAAGATTACTGTGTGTATTTTATTTAAATTAATTGGTGACCTTATTATTTATGTGGTCTTGTATGTGGATGATGTGTGTATTTTATTTAAATTAATTGGTGACCTTATTATTTATGTGGTCTTGTATGTGGATGATGTGTTGGTAGATGGAAATGACAAAGAAATTATTGAGGATTTGAAGACATTGTTGCTGCAAACTATATTTTGGGCATAAAAATTAAAAGAGATGGACAAAGAGAAAGTTCTGGTTACACCAGAGGAAGTATGTCGAGACAATATTGCGGAGGTTTAATAAGCATGATAGTAAACCGATGAAGGTTCCTATTCCCGTAAGTATAAAGTTGAAGTATGTCGAGACAATATTACGGAGGTTTGCATGCAACCGAAGTATAAAGTTGAAGTATGTCGAGACAATATTACTGAAGTTTAATATGCAACTGATGAAAGTTACTATTCCCGTAGGTGTAAAATTTTCTGGACATTGTTTCAACACACAAGAAGAGAAAGAGTTTCAACACACCACAAGATAAAGAGGTTAGATAAATAGACAAAATATGCTCTTGTTGGAGTGACTGGGCAATTTTGCACTGGAAAGGGCGTGCACTCGCACCTTAGGTAGTTATTGGTATAGCTGGTGAAAGTGGAAGACGAGAATCTAATCTAAGTTGGAGGTAGTTATTGGTATAGCGCATGAAAGTGGAAGACTAGAATGTAAACTAAGTTGGAGGTTTTATTGTTATGTAGTTTTTATCATTAGGTCCTCTTACCTGGTTGGAGATTTATATTTCCAAGTCAATGTTTTTGGAAGATATATATTATTAATCTAAAACTTATAGAAATTATATATAAAATTTAGAATTTAAAGTACTCTAATTTCAAGTAAATTTTTATTTACAAAATTCAATCAACTTAAAAAATAACATTTATTTTGAATGTCTAAAGTAAAACAATGTACGTTGGATGTTGTTAATAAAGAAACAATGTCTACATTTACCATTATAAGTTAGATTGTTGAATTTATGTTCAATGCAATTTTTTTTTAATAATAATAAAAATTAACATTATATTTAAGCTTATTATTTTTTTCCCATTTTCTTAAGTTATATAAAAAGATAATAAAAATAAAAAATAAACCTAATCTTTAATCATTTTGAACTAATTAAAATAATATTATATAGATCTGATAGGTAATAGAGATATGTATTGCTAGGTTTCCTCGTCACTCCATCAACAAATTGAATAAAAGTGATAACTTTCCTTACAAGTATCTAAATCACATTGTTTAAAACCATGTTTAAAAAATTAATTTTTTTTACAAAACGATGATTCAAAATTTTACTGGTAACATATTGTTGATAATTAGTTACAAATGAATTAAAAAAAAAAACATATAAAAATTACTTATAAATGAATTTAAAAAAAACATATAAAACATGCATTACAAAGTGGATTGATTTTACAAAGTAAATTGATTTTGAAACTTATAACATAGATTGATTTTGAAAATTATAACTATTTACATTCTCAAACTTATGTTCACATTCTCAAACGTATGCAATTCATGAATTAAGTGGTTGCCTATGCTTTCTATTCTCATAAATGAAATCATATTGTAGTGAACCCTAATAATAACTCCATATCATTACGCCTTCTTCATCCCCATTGTTGGTTTTTATTTTTGTACGTTTTTAACTATAGAATCTTTCTGGCTTCCAATATTCAACAACTTGGCAACCATCTTTGTACCGGGTAATGAAAGCTAATAATAATTATTATTATTTTTCAAATCTATGATCATGGTTGCAAAAAAAAAAATTATTAATTCAACGAAGCCATAACCAAAATTATTAATGAGACCATGCAATAGCCACAGAGGCTCTGCTTGATTCTTTTTATTGCGTGTTTATATATATATATTGAAACTCTCTGGTCTTCCACTTGCACAAAAATAGCTTACCACAAAAGTATATATAAACAGGGTTGTGGTTGTGAACAAAATTGAAAGTCAAGGTTCCCTTTACTGTTCAGGTTCAATTTCCCTTAGATTTTTTTTGGATTTTTTTTTTTTTTTTTTTTTTTTATATATATTTGTTATATGTTGTTTAATTTTATAAAGATTTTTTTTTTTTTTTTTTTTTTTTTTTTTTTTTTATATATTTTACTCTGTTGTTTAATTTTATAAAGTTTTAATAAATTGACTGTGGTTAACATATTTGTAGAGATTGGATAATGATAAGAAGATCACCAAGTCTGATTTGATAGAGAGGTTTAGTTGGTAGTTTCAGCTACAAAAGAAGGTGAGGTAAGTTTTGAGAAAATTAGGGGTGATGCTAAACATTATATGCATGTTTATTGTGTGTAATAAAACAATCTTATCTTTTTAAATTATTTTTGTAGTGAGGTAAGTTTTCAGAAAATTAGGGATGATGCTAAACATTATATGCATGTTTATTGTGTGTAATAAAACAATCTTATCTTTTTAAATTATTTTTGTCCCCCTGCCTGTAACATTGTTTTAAGGTTTTTCAACTATTTTTCAGTTTCAAAACACCTAATATCCACACTATTAACATATCATGTGTCCAATTCCAAAATATTATAAAAATATTAAAAATACTCTACTCTATAAGTCCATCTATTTGAATTCTGGATGATTATTGCTGATGTCTTTTTCCATTTTGAATCATTTCATTTAATTCATTGAAAATCCAATTGAAATTTTTGTCCCATTAGTTTGATTCAATGGAAAGCTGTTTGGTTCCATTCACTAGAAAGTTGATAATAATATGGTAAAGGAAGTGGAGAACACATTTGCTACACTGTAAATTTTAAGCAAAGTATTTTAATTTTCAAATTAGGTATCTTTGATGAAGAAACATTTAAAATATCCTACACAGTAAATAACAAAACAGAAGAAATCTCTTGTTTTGGACTGAAATAGTTCATTGATTTCCATTTCAACAAAAACCCTTTTTAAAAATAAAAAAATCACATCTCAAAAATGAAATAATTCTCATGGACATTCCTCATAATTCTCCTCACACTTTGGCAAAAGGTACACAAAACATATATTATCTTTAATTTAAAAAATATTAAGTTATTTTTTA
>APFE031163683.1:0-10632 GCA_000404065.3 Pinus taeda
GCAGCAAACACATTGAACTTCACATGCACTTCATCAGAAAGCTCATTCATGACCATGTTCTTGAAGTGCAATATTGTTCAATAGATGATCAGGTTGCAGACATCTTCACAAAGGCTCTCACAGAGTCGAAGTTCACTAAACTTCGATATATGCTTGGAGTTCAGGAAGTTGTCACTAAGGGGGGATAGGCTCTAGTGCCTCCTTCCTTCTCCTATTGTGTCATATTTGTAAATCCTTCAATCCTATCCCAAGTTGTTCTTTAGGGGGGATGTTAGGATATTCCGACACATAGGAAATAGTTAAGTTCAACTTGGTCTAGTATAGAGTTAGGTATAGAGTTAGGTAAAGTGTGTTTCTTTACCGTTGTACATTTTGTAACTTACAATCCGACGGTCCCGATATGTAGTGATCCGACGGTTCATTCTCTCCTCGGTATTACCGACACTTGATCCGTGGCTTGACACCCGATTGGTCCATGAATTCTATTTAAAGCGCATGGAGGGTCATTTGTAGGTTAACCGTGCATGAGAGAAGCTTATGTAAATTTTCATTCTTTTATTAATAAATTGCCTATAGTAGCCACATTGGCGCAGGCCATGGACTGTTTCCCTCTCTGAGGGTTTTAACCACGTCAAAATACTGGTGTATTGATCTGTGATCTATTTGTGAGCGGTATCCTTCTGGTGTTCTGTCTGAGGAACTTACCCTGTAAATTCCTACAAAGATATCCCAACTTGTGATGGACCCAGAGGGTAGTGAAAAGTACCACGACCCGACTGTCCCTTGCAGTGTATAGGGAAAAAGCCGAACAACAGTGTCTTCATTAGTAACTCTGTTGAGATTGATAGAAAGCATGAAATTATTTATGTGTTCTTCTGCTAGCATGCCTGCTTTTAGATTGAATTTGGGCAGCCATTTCTCAGGATGTGCCGGTATTGGACTGAAGGGGGCAGGCATTAAAACTGCTCCAGGGTTGTTCCATGGAGACTGGGCCATCGTTGAGCTGCTAGTAAATGAAAGTGCAAAAGATGATCCCTGTGGCTGGGAAGATAAGGATACTATGATTGTAGATGATTGAAGAGGGGTTGTGGGATTTTCGGTAGACAGATGGATGATGGTTTGGGATGGAGGTGTGGGTGGTTGACTTCGCGGTGGGGTAGTTGAAATGGATGATGTAGATGAAAGATCCTCACTGTCAGACTCTTGTGGTAATTTCCTCGCTCTTTTCTTGGTGGGAAGAGGCAACTCAGTTGGCTGAATGCCAATTTTTTCACTCTTTAACCTGGTTAGGGGTTGAGCAGGATTGTACTGCGAGGTCACACTACTTTGAGATTTATTAGACCTATGAGGAGAAACGAAAAATCCCTGGAGTTTGGGAATCAGAGATTCAACTTCAGGAGGTTCAATGGTGGATCGGTCTGAAATATTAGAGTGTGTAGCAGTGGTTGACACTCGAGCGACTTCTGACTCTGAATTCAGACGTACTTGGGAAGTCGGGGGAGATGATGAGGGCAATTTACTCTCAGAATGGTATTTAGATTTTGATTTAGGTGCCATTCATAGTTCAGGCCCTCCTTCTACCACCAAATATGTTGAAGCCCCAAAAATCGGGTTGATAACAAGGGGGATAACCGCCCGGTCCGGACCTTGGTTGACATCTCTTTATCCGTTTGGTATAGCAGGTCCAACTGGGGATAATGGGACCAGTTTCCCAATCTAAGGGTGTGTGTGTGTGTGTGCAGGATCAGATGTTGCAGATCTAAAAGTTCCTATCTAAACTACTTTAATCTAACTTTATTCTATTGTAATCTAATGAAAACAGCATATCTAATCTATGCTAACCCGGGATGTAATTCTTATATTATGCGATCTAAAGAGATTTCATATAATAACTGGTAATAAAGGTCATTCAGCAATTATAAGAATGGAAATCAATTAAGATGAACCACTTTGCATAAAAAGTTAGGCAAAACAGTTGTGAACAACATATCGCATAATAAGTTATTCACACATTAAACATAAATAAATGGCTCCACCGTATAAAAGTGCCAAATGGTAACACAAACATTCATGTAATAACATGTAAGCAACTAAAAACTATATATTGTTTTAAGAATATAAGCAGAAATGGTCAAGAGATAAAAGTACCATTTATGACTGGTCCTACTCATAAGCTTCAAGCGACAATGATTTATCTCTCCTTGTTCTAATAACTACTAAGAGTACAGAAGTGCAACATCAGTAGCAGATATCAAATGCAAAAATTAATAAATCTTGATCTTGTCATTCATCAAAACCTCCTTTGAGGTGCAAAAGTGCATGTTCTGAGGATAAGTTTTTGACAAATTCCTGGACCCTTCTCTAAATGCATGAGAAGGGTTTAAATACTGCTAACTAAAATAACTTAATTACATAAATTTAGGACACGGTTTAAACGACCGCCCTTTTTCTAAGAAAACTTATTTCTAAAAAATTGAATCTAATTCATAACTATTTCTACTTTTTCTCCTTAATGTTGCAAGCATTCAACATTGGCCTGGGAAGAGTCGGCTGGTTACCTTCTACTTTTGCTATCTTGATTTTTGGACTTGCGAATGACTAAGAAATTTAGGAAACTTGCTTACTGAACAATTTTCTTAGCTAATCGTGCATCGAAAGCTGCCTCCATTTTTTGATCCGGGCCTTTCTGGTGTGTTTTTTGCCTTTAGCGCCTTTTTTTTTCTTTACCGGGTATAAGCTTTAGGATTTTTTGTAAACATGCTGCTTTTGTGAGCTTTTGACCCTGAGTGTTGAGTCAGCTACTGATGTCAGCATCCGTTCAGAAATACTCTGGAATCTGTGGTTGTGTTGCATGCAGTATCCGTTTATGAGGGCATCTCTTCTCTATCTTTGAGCGTTGGTGCTTTCCCTTTTTCCTTAGATGTTTCCTATTTTTTATTCCTGCAGTTCACGCGAAGGAAAAGAATAATGACAATAAATATTGATGTGAAAGCTTTGAGCCCTATGAATGTATAAAATAATGTTATCCATTGTGAACTGACTCTCTTGACAAACACAAAATTGTCCTTCATTAACAGTTTGGCGTACATTCATTAATTTTCTTTAAGGTGCGCATCCAATTTTTTTGGTTTACGGACAGCTTTTCTTGAATGTTGAGCCAAGGAAAATTTGCGATGGGTTATTTCTCCAATTTACATTATGTTATCGCGTTATCGCATTTAGTCAAGATTGTGATATCGCAGATTGCAGCATCGAAGCATTGTAGCATCGCGTTTGTCGCGTTTATCACAAGATCGCAGAACGTGTTAAATCATTGTGTGTTGTTTGTGCGATGTTGCGATATGCGATGTCGCATATCGGCCATAGGAGATTTCTTAAGATCTTCATTTATGGGTGTTTTCTTAATGCATGTGATGCGATGAATTTCACGTCGCTTTTTCGCAGATTTTTATTGTGCTCATAAAGAAATGTTCTAGTCTCTTCTCGCGATGCGATGTATTTTTAAGGAGTAAAATACAAAAAAAAAAAAAATGAATTTTTTACTAAGGGTCCCCACTTTTTCTATGTTATTGCTAATACTAAAGAAGGAGGGGGGTTGTTGGTGGCCACAACAGGTTAGTACAGGGAGCTATAAGGATAGACTGTCACAACCAAAGTGCAATTTTCTTGGCAAAGAACCATGCTTATCATTCAAAGACAAAGCACATTGATGTTCAGTATCACTTTGTGAGGGATGTGATAGAAGACAAAAAGGTGTTGCTGGTAAAGGTGGACACTTTGAAGAATACGGTAGATGCATTGACAAAATCTGTGAGCTCTGAGAAGTTCTCTTGGTGTAGAGAAACAATGGGCATTTCAGGGTTGGAAAAATGACTAAGCTCTCTTGTGGGGCCATGTGGAAAGAAAACAATAAGTGGGAGATTGTTGGGTTGTGTTATATTCTTTCCATGACTAACCTACATAGTGAACCGCGGGGTTAGAGGGGGGGCAGAGCCCCTCCTGTCTGGGGGGTTTGAGGGGGGCGGGTAGCCCCCCTCTACGGGGTCCGGGGCAGCAGCCCGGGAATTTTTCTTTTTAGACCCTATATTAGGTTGGGCGAACCTACCTATGGTTTTTAAGTCCATGGTTTTGGATGTGATGGTTTTCGGTCCATGGTATTGGATGCTTCGGCATGTATAAATATGTATTGTAACATTGAAAGGAACATAATGAAAAATCAAGCTAGTAGTCCTGGTTTTGGGATCAGTGGGAAATTCCTTCTGGTGTATATGTGTTTTATGTGTTATGCTCTTGCATTTTTATTTTTCCTGTGATTTAGAATTTGTATGCAGGTAATTTCTATATAGGGTTAAAACCTACAAGAGTCACCTTTTCATCCTTTTCTCGACTCTTGAAACATGAAAAGGTCAAGTTTTGTTCCTACGTCATAAAATTTACTAGCCACGAAATATTCCTGGTAAAATTTCAAGTTATTGGTTGTTATAAGAGTGTTTTTCAGGCTCGTTCTCGATGACAACATTCCCCGAGTCTACGGGCCAAGGTTTTCCCCCAGATGGAAATCCTGGTCTGTTTCCTTCATTTGGAAATGTCGATGCTCTGTATATGGCAACATTGTCTTTGCTGGGTTAACCATCGGTTTTCCCATATGGTCGTTTTCGACCTCGGTGGTCTCGAGCGTCATGACTCCTGTTCCACCATCTCATTCATCCAAAGCATGACATGTTGATTCCAAGGTTGAGCCTACGCCTTCTTCCCCTGTTTCTTCCTTCTCCTCTCCTCCTTCGCCTGGTGAAAGTTTCACACCTAGTAACCAGGAGACTAAGAAGAAGAAGAAGAAGACAAAGAAGCTGAAGAAGTTTGATAACCATGAGGCCACCTGTCCATCTACTGCTCCAAGTACAGCTCAGGTCGGAACACCTTCTGCTCCTCCGCGGAAGGTTAAGTTTCCTTGTGAATTGTGCAAGGGAGACCATCCTCTTTGTGATTGTCCTAGCATTCCTAGGATCTTAGAAGTATGGTCTCATGATCCGGCTCGTCCCTCATCGACCTCTGAAGCTCATGGCGATGTTACCCTACCAACTGGCAATGGTAAGAAGAGAGGGAAGATTCGGTTCCCCTGTAGGCTATGTGAAGGAAACCATCCCCTTCACCTTTGTTCACTCATGGATAAAGCTTCCGCCGTTTTGGAAAGTCTTACAGCTTCTTCACTCCAACTTCCCATTGGTTATCGGAGGCTCTCTTCAGACCCTCTCCCCATTGATAAAGAGATTGACTTAGATTCTTCTCTTATCTGTCCTCCTCTTTCAGAACCTGGCTGTGCTAAGCCTGTTCCAGACCAACCATTGGTTGGAGAGAGTGTCAACTTGGGTTCACCACCTATTGATCACTTTGTTTCGAAAGAGTGTCATGCTCATGTTCTGCTCATCCTGTTAGATTCTCCTGAGTCTGAAAACGACTCTTCTATCCCAGATGATCTAGAGAGACATTCTTTGGTTCCTCTAGAGCATGGGGGAAATCATACGATTCCCCCACCAAGTAGTTTGGTCGTTTCCTTCAACTGGAGTAACTTGAATGCTATCAGCCTTCCAGCATATGTGCCTTTCAAGATTATGGTACACGCCTACGATAAGGCAGTACCTAGCACTGTCCTAGATGAGGGTGAGTCTGTTAGTCTTATGCCTTCCACTACTTGGCAAACTTTGGGTTCCCCACAGCTTGTGCCAGTCACACAGAATCTATTGGCCTTTGACGGAGGAGACTGTCAACCCGTAGGAGTCCTCCCAAAGTTTCATGTTACTTTAGGGGGGAAAACCATCTATATTGACATCATGGTTGTCCAAGGTGTGAATTTTAAACTTCTCCTTAGTCGTGACTATATTTATGCCATGAGGGCCCTTGTTTCTTCACTTTTCCATGTGGTTTGTTTTCCACACGACGGAAGAATTGTGACTATAGATCAATTATCATTCTTTAGTCCCCCAGTGCCTCCTGCACAGCCATCATCCTGTCCTAGTTCTTTCTCATAAGCAGTACCTTCTTTGCCACAGGTCAATTATGTGGCTACCCATTCTGTCTCCACCTCTACTGATGATCATGCAAATGGTCTCTGATGAGCCCCAAATTTGGTAACTTGTTGGGCTCATTTGGCCCAATTATCCTTGTTCAGTCCTTGTTCAATCCTTCATTTTTCATAGCTTATGCATTATTTTTCAGTATGTTTATGTCATTTGTACGAATAAGGGTAGTCACTCTTCCTAGGTGCCTAACACGTGCTCATTTCAAGTTTTTTGACACATGTTGGAGAAAATCCGAGCAATCATGGGCTAGAAGACATCCAAGCTTGAGGTGAGGATTCGTAGGGGGGTTGTCTATGATAGTAAATAGCCCTTCCTCGGGATCTTCACCCCGAACTTCGAGCTCCAAAGGCAACCAAAACCGGATCTAGAAGGCAGCCAAGCAGATTTTGGAAGGGTCTGTCTACTCAAAATTTGGATAGCCAAGTCCCATAGATTTAGGAGGCCAGCTAGGGCCTTCATGGTGTATAAATGTTAAGGCCTTAGCCTTCGTAAGGGATTTTTGGAAACCATTGCATATTTTGCACTACAGTACTGTTAGCTTTAGCTTGTTCTCTTGTAGCCATTTTGGCATAACTCTTGACTTATGACTATTTTTTTATAATGAGAAGTAGTCCGATTTTATATCAATTCTGAGTTTTCTATAGGAGCCATAGCTCTCTGGGTTGGGCCCAACCTAAGAGCCTAGGGCTTCCTTTTTGAACTATTACCTTTCCTTTATGAATCATTGCTTTCCTTTTATGCATTTGAAATGTATTTCTGTTAGGCAGATTTAGTTGTGTTGATTAAATAGGTCACTGTTTATGAATAGAATTGCTTCAGATGTTTAAAGTAGATTGGTAGGATAATAATAGGGAAAAAAGCTCCAAGAAAAGGGTCAACAACACTTTCGGTTTTGTTATCTCAAAATCAAGCACTGGAAGGCTACAGACCAGGCTGACTTCAAGTAACTATTTCAAACCAGACTTTGGCTAAAGCTTAGCCTCTTTAACCTAAGAGGGCTCTCTCAAAGGTTATTAATGTTGACCTATGACAAGATGGCTAACTCTTATAAGACACAATGAAAAAGTATGCTGGCTGGACAAAATATTAAATTGATTCCCATTGGGCTTATGGAGTCACTCATACCTCAGTAAACAACAACACTATCTTTTCATAGAAATCAGGGCACTTAACATCTAAATGTTCAAACATAACTCACATGAAACCACAGTTTGCAAAGGCATACAGGAAGTCAGAGCATGATCAATGAGTTCTGAGTGATTATGCATTTGTAAAACTGTAAAATAACATTAAAGAAATATACCATCACACATTTGAACAAGAAGATCCATTGTGAATCCTGAGAAGGAAAGAAGTCATTTGTATTACTGAACTTCTATTTATACATAAGCCAAAACAATCCTCTATTTTTATAAAAATATCCAACCCTTGTTACCTCCCTGTTTTAGCTATTTATAGAATTCTTATTTCTACCTAATTCGATTTTCCTCCTCTAGCATGAGGGGAATTTAATAACTCGATCCTTATCTCTAATGACACCTATCAGTTATGTAACTAATCATTAAATACAACAAAGTGCTTAACTGGAGTTTAAAGAGTCCTAATTTAACTATAGCTCTAACTCTATCTTCCTCGTAGCATGATTCCTTCTTGATTCTTGACACCTGGTCTCTTTTCAGTTGGGCTGAGATAGCTGAGATGAGTATTCAATATTCCATGCTGGCCTAGGATGCTGAATGCTTTAATGGTTCAGTGATGCTAGGAGAAATACCCTGTTTTTCGGTTCCAGTCTTCCACCAACTATTCGAATATGTAGCAGCATGTCTTTAGCTCTTTAATAGCCCAAGAATATAGAGCATTATCATGTTCTTGATGTGCTGGAGGCTTCATTGATGGACAGGTGTGCAAGCCAAAACTCCTCGTATGCAGCTCCTTCCAAACCCTAATGACCGATAATAAAGTGACTTTATAATCAAAAA
Organism: Pinus taeda; assembly: GCA_000404065.3. Taxonomy (NCBI): domain Eukaryota; kingdom Viridiplantae; phylum Streptophyta; class Pinopsida; order Pinales; family Pinaceae; genus Pinus; species Pinus taeda. Next base: position 8,057 of record APFE031163683.1, read on the forward strand.
CTTTAAACTTAGGTCAAAAAATTTCACCTTTGTTAAAGGTACACATGTCCTAATTTGAATGGCCTGGTAGCTTCCTTTGATCTCTTACATGTCACTTAGGTGTTCCCTTTGAAAATTTCTGATTATCTTATCGAACTGTTTGCCTGTATTAAAAACAACACCTACAGTAGTTTCGCAGTTTCGTAGCGTGCTATGAAACTGTGAAACTGTTTAAACAGTTTATCTTTTCCCTGAGATTTTTACTGCTCTGCCACTTGATTGCAAAAACTCCTTTTGACCTTGGATATATGTAGCAATTATCTACATTCCTTCAGAACAACATAACTAAGCAAAATTTAACAAAATTTGAACAAAACTTTACCATGAACAACAACCTTATTTAGCAGCTAGCTGTGCTTTCAAGTCTTTAACTTTCTCTCTCATAGCTTTGTTCTCAGCTCTTAGATGCAGGTTTATCTTTCTGAGGAGTTTGGCCTCCTTAATTGTAGGTATTGTCCATGTATAGACATCAACTACTGAATCCACCTGATTTATTAGGTTTTCACTTCCTTTCAAAACAGCTTTACGATAATTTGCATACCTGACAGAAGACTCCCTTGCGGCATTCCTCACCTTAGCAATTTCATGTTTGGCTACTTCTAGCTGATTCTTTATAGCTATAATATTTCCCCCTTGAGATATAATGACTATTCTATTGGTGTCTTTTTGCTTAATTCTTTCTGCCTCCTCTGTTCTGGACAATTTCTCAGGTTCCTCTGTCCTGGGCTGAGCCTCCTTTACTTGCATCCTTGTAATAGGTCTCCTTGGCTTGAATATGAATTCATCACCTGGTTTATCAAACTTCAGCCTCTTTGAGGCTTTAGACTTCTTGGCACTTTCTGGTGATGACTGTGTCAAATCAATATGCACTGGTTCAATTTGCTCAAACTCAATGGCCTCTAATAGATCATTCAGGCTTGCCTTAGATGCTGGCCTTTCTTCAACAGCTATGGCCTTTCCCTTTTCTTTACTTATTTGGCTTCTTGTCCTCACTCTGGAAACTGCCTCAGCTCTGCTTGTTTCAGCTACATTCTTCTTATCCTGAGTCTTTCCTTTTGTAGCTTGCTGAGGTTGTTCTTTGATGATCAGTGGTTTCATTGGTTTTTGAGGCTGTGACTTGGTTTGCTTTTTAGCTCTGGCCTCCTTTTGAAGCTCAGCTATTGTGAGTTCTTTGACTGGTTGCTCTCTGACTGGCTGTGGAGTAAGGTCTGTTTTACTTTGGAAACCGGCCATGAAGATGAATGAATTCCAGTCTCTACCTATCTTCTGAAGGCCATCTAAAACCAACAATTTAATCAAACCATGGTGAAATAAAGAAGTATCGCAATCCTCTTTTCTCAATTGCACTTTATCACACATTTTACTTAGACTGCGAAATAAGTAAAAAGGAATATCAATGGAAGCCTTCCCCGTAAAATGTAACAGCAACTTGAAATGATAAGAGTAGACCTTATTATATCTGCCTTCACATGTTAAGTATTTCTGAATGCAGGTAAGAAGAAGGGCATAATGCTCCTTAACATAGTTCCTAGGCACTGCTCTGGTTAGGTCTTCATTCACATATGCCTCTTTTAAGAACTCTTTGCATGGATTAATATCAAATTTAAAGTTCTTAAACCATTCTTGTTGCCCTCTAGGAATCTCTGTTACAGCAGTTATAGCCTTCGGAGACACTTGAACTTCCAACATAGCTATTCTTGAATTTAAACCAGTGAAATTCAAAGCAAACTCTTTGGTTACCTGAGCATGCCCACCTTGCAATTTCTTACAGAAATTCCAGCATCCAGCATCTTTGAAAGCTTTCTTCACGCCTTCGTCCCTCAATGTTATGTCTAAACCTGCAGGTTCGGTCCTCTGGCATTTTCCAGATCTATGTTCTTTCCTTTCCATCTTGCTTTTTGAAGTTTTTACGCCCACAATGACCAACAACTTCAGTTGAAATAGCGGTTCAGTTCTTCTTGACTCGGCCTCGCTTGTAATCAGGCTCGCTTGAAAATAGCCTCGCTTGAAAATTCAAATACATCATCCAACCAGCTTGCCACTTATGTAACACTTATGATCATCATAACGATCCATGCACGGTAAAATCTGTTGAAATGATATTTCTGTGCATTCTAACAAATCTGTGCGTGGAGTGACGACTAATGAGCATTTAGACATGCGTACGGGAGGTACACATACTGACATGAGAAGATAGAATCAATGACTCATCAATAGACTTAACACTTTAGGTAATATTCGTTGCGAAACGCACGAATCCGTGATTTCGCAGCGCGGTTAGTTTAAATTTCTAATCATGCGCTACGAAAAGGCTTGATGATACCGCGCTGCGAAATGATTGAACAATGATTACGCTGCGAAATCACGAAAAGACTCGGTGGATAGAATAAGACAAGACATGGCTTATAACACAATGATGATGGAGGAAAACCAATAGGATTAGAGCATAATTCGAAACAAACACCTTTGAAACTCCCAATCCTAAGTATGAAATATGAAATGAAAACCATTTGACACAGACCTTTGACATTTAACTA
>APFE031163683.1:17325-139290 GCA_000404065.3 Pinus taeda
AACCCGGCACCACTGGGCATGCTTCTTGCCCTTCCATCAACGTCTTGTTCATTCTTTCTGTGACTCCATTTTGCTGAGGTGTATATGGAGTAGTCTTCTGCCGTGCTATACCACACTTCTTACAAAATTCTTCAAATTCCTTGCTGCAGAATTCTCCACCATTATCTGTCCTTAGCACCTTTATCTTCTTATCTGTCTGATTTTCCACCAGAGCCTTAAATTCTTTAAACCTGTCAAAGACTTCAGATTCTTCTTAAGGAAATATATCCATGTATTCCTTGAGAAGTCATCTATAAATGACACATAGTACACATACTTACCCAGTGATGGAACTTTCACAGGACCAAACACATCACTGTGCACAAGCTCTAATATTTGTTTCGTCCTTTTACCACCAGAGGGGAAACTCACCTGATTCTGCTTCCCATATACACAATTTTCACAGAAATCAAAATCTAGAGAGCTATTACTCATACCTTCTACCATACCTTTACCATGAAGTATTCGATGGCCCTTCTCTCGAATATGTCGAAGCCTTTGATGCCACAGCATGGTCTTCTCTCTAGAGACCACTAGATTTTCTGCTCCATTTTTAGGAACCATAGAACTATTGCACCCGTCAAGAATAGTGCTACCTTGCAGCTTGTACAGAGTCCCAATCCGAACTCCCTGCAACCATACCAGTGCTCCTCGAACCATCTTGCAAGTATCCTTCTTGAACACTATCTTTACACCTGCATCATCCAACTTGCTTACAGAAATAAGATTTCTGGCTAATGCAGGAATATGCAGAACACCTGGAAGGGTTCTAACCCTTCCACCTTGCAAATTCAACTTTACCTTGCCACGACCAATGATTCTAGCCTTCCTATCATCTCCTAAGAAGACATCACCACCATCATATTTCTCATACTCAAAAAACCACTCTCTATGGGGAGTGAAGTGAAAGGATGCACCTGAGTCAATCAACCATGCCTCATGATCTACATGTGTACTTGAAGAAGCCAAGTAAACATCCCCACCTTCATCTGAGGAGGTTTTCACCTCTACAGAAGAGCATCATCAGATCCTTTCCTTTATCAGGAGCTTTAGATTTACACTCCCTTCTAAAGTGCCCTTCCTTTCCGCATTTCCAGCACACCACCTTTATAGGTTTTCCTGGAGATTTAGATCTCCCTCTAGATTTAGATCTCCCACTCGATGAATTTTTTTTTTTTTTTGTTCTAGGACCGTCCTCGTACGGACAAGGAATCACCATTCTTGTTGTCCGTATTTTTCCATCTCATCTCTTTCGTCAACAAGGTTGAGACTATTTCATCAAACTGTAAAGCAGTTGCATTGCTACCTATTGCAATAACCAGACTATCCCACGAATTTGGTAGAGAGCACAACAAACTGATGCACTTATCTTCATCTGAAATTTTAATATCAACCGATGATAACTAACTTACCACAGTATTAAATGCATTCATATTCTCTATCACCAAGTCTCCATCTTTCATCCTTAGGTTATACAGCTTTTTCCATAGGAATAGTTTATTCACCAGAGACTTAGATTGGTACAAAGTCCCTAACTTGTCCCACAGAGCCTTCGTCGTAGCTTCCCCTGATACATTCAGCAATACTGAATCTGAGACACACAATCATAGTGTGATCTTTGCCTTCCGATCCAACTTCTTCCATTCTTCATCGGTCACTCCCATTGGTTTAGTACCTGGATATACCGCGATCCACTAATCTTTATCCACTAACAGATCCTCCATCTTGAGTTTCCACAACTCAAGACTCTGACCATTGAACTTCTCAATCTCTATCTTTCCGCTTCTCGCCATCTTCTTTCACCACCAGAATCAATCTCACAAATCTCCCACTGAACAGGGTCTATCACAGGCCCAAGCCAAACCCCTCAGCAACAAAGGCGTCCCTTGAAGCCAAAACAACTCTGATACCAAATGTAGGTTTTAACCCCATACAAAAATTACCTGCATACAAATTCTAAATCACGGGAAAATAAAAATGCGAGAGCATAACACATAAAACACATATACATAGAGATTTCCCACTGGATCCCAAAACCGGGACTACCAGCTTGATTTGTCATTATGTTCCTTTCAATGTTACAATACATATTTATACATGCCGAAGCATCTAATACCATGGACCGAAAACCATCGCATCCAAAACCATGGACTGAAAACCATAGGTAGCCCAACCTAATATAGGGTCCAAAAAAAAAAAATTCCCAAGGTGCTGCCCCGGACCCCGTAGAGGGGGGCTACCCGCCACCCTCAAACCCCCCGAACAGGGGGGGCTGCCGCCCCCCTGTGACCCCCCCCACTGCGCAATCGGCGCAACGAAGGGGGGGTTCTTCCCCCCTCTAACCCCTTGATTCACTACGTAGGTTAGTCATGGAAAGAATATAACACAACCCAACATGCTCCTCCAAGACAACCCCAGATGCCTGCTCAACTGAACCCGAACCCCAACAATAGACAGACCCAACAGGTATATACTCAGGAGACAACATGCCCTACCTATGCTGTGGAGATCCAGGAGATCAACCTGCGATCTGGGAAGGTCCTTCCAGAGCGCCAACCTCATCCCCTAGAGGAGGAGGAGGAGAAATAGGAAAGTGAACCCCAAGCCATTCCACCCTTTCCTGAGCGACTCACAGTAACCACACAACCCAACCCAGAAGAGACTGAGCTTTTGGGAGAACTCAAGCAGTTGTGTGTGAAAATACCACTTCTCCAGGCAGGCGAAAGAGAGATGCCTCAACCATCAATTTCATAGGACAACTGTCCAATCTTATGTTGGGGCAAGTAATCTGTCCAAAGTATTTGGACCCTGGGAGTCTTGTAGTTGATGTCCACATCAATGGCACCATCATACCCCACACCTTGATTAATCTAGGGGCTGCCATTAATGTGATGACCGGGGACACCATGCTTAAGCTCAACCTTCAGAGTTCCTTAAGGAAGACCTCAACAGTGCTGCAATTGGCAGACCGCTCCACCGTGACTTCCGAAGGGATTGTGGAAGATGTCTTGGTCTCTGTTGACTCCTGGGAGTACCCTGCGGACTTTTTGGTCCTTCAGCCAAAGGAAAAACTCACTAGATATCCCCTCATTTTGGGAAGGCCTTGGCTGGCTCCTACGGATGCTTACATCAGCTGTCGAGTAGGAAGCATGACCATAAAAAATGGGCCTATGTCCAAACAGTTGGTCCTATACCCTCCTACCCAACCTTTGCTAGAACATGACTTACCCCTCTGGTTGGAAGAAGGAGAAGAGGATGAGGTCTACTCTGCAACATTATGCATAGTAGAGGCCACCAGGGGAGGTCCTCAAACCGAGGATGATTTGATTGAGAACTTAATCCAAAATCCTCCCCCTGGTGCACTATCCTTGGAAGAGTTGGTGGAAGATACCCAAGCCAGTGCTTCAGTGGACCTATGTGTGACTGATCTGACCACTCTCAGAGTTAAAAATTTGGAGTTTGGCCTTGAAAGAACTTTGAAGATCAGCTCCTCTCTCTCTCCCTCTCAGGAGAAGGAGCTATTTAGCCTCTTGACCTGGCATTTGGAGGCTTTTGCCTGGAACTACAAGGAAATGAAAGGAATCCATCCCTTGTTCTGTACCCATCATATCTACATTAAGGAGGATTGTAAACCAGTCAGGCAACCTCAGAGGAGAATGAATCTAGCCCTTAAGGACATTGTTAAGGAAGAAGTGCAAAAATTGTTGGATGCATGATTCATCTACCCCATCTCGGACAACGAATGGGTTTCCCCTCTGGTGTTGGTACCCAAGAAAAATGGGAAATGGAGGATCTATGTGGACTATAGATAATTGAACAAAGCCACCAAGAAAGACCACTTCCCTTTGCCTTTCATAGATCAAGTGTTGGATGGAGTGGCAGGAAAGAAGTTTTTCTCTTTCCTAGATGGGTTCAGCAGGTATAATCAGATCCAAATAAGCCCAGAGGACCAAGATAAGACCACCTTCACTTGTCCATGGGGTAACTTTGCCTACTGAGTCCTTCCTTTTGGGCTATGCAATGCCCCTACCACTTTCCAGAGAGATGTACTGAGCATCTTTGCCGAGCTGGTTCATGATTCGGTGGAAATCTATATGGATGACTTTACTCCTTACAGGTCTAGCTTCCAAGAAGCCTTGTCCAATCTGGGAAAGGTTTTAAGCAAGTGCATTGAGATGAACCTGTCCCTCAGCCCTGAAAAATGTGAATTCCTGATGACTGAAGGGACCGTGTTAGGTCATACCATTTCTCGCCAAGGATTACAGGTGGATCCTAATAAAATTGATATCATCAAAAAGGTTGCAACTCCTCAGAAGGCAAGAGATGTTCAGAGTTTCCTAGGCTTAGCAGGATATTATAGAAGATTCATTAAAGACTTCAGTAAGCTAGCCTTGCCATTGTTTGGACTCTTAGCAAGTTTAAATGGACTGACGACTGTCAGAGGGCTGTGAATGAATTAAAGGATAAGTTGGTGTCCGCCCCAATTTTGAGAGGCCCAAATTGGGCCCTACCTTTCCACATCCACATTGATGCCTCGAACAAAGCCATAGGGGAAGCCTTAGGAAAAGTTGAAGAAAAAATTCCATATGCCATATACTTTGTCAGCAAAAACTTATCCAAGGCAGAAATGAATTATACTGTAACTGAGAAAGAGTTCCTGGTCGTGGTCCATTCCCTAAACAAGTTCTGACTCTACATCAGTAGCTATCAAACATTTGTACATACTGACCATGCTGCAATTAGATATTTAATGAATAAGCCTGATGTGAATGCTCATATTATTAGATGGTTACTTTTGTTGCAGCAGTTTGATTTGACTATCGTTGACAAACCAGGTAAAGAAAATGTTGTTGCTGACTTCTTGTCTAGATTGGATTTGCCTATAGGTGAAGAAGGAACAGTGGATGACTAGATGCTAGATGAACATCTGTTTTTTATCTCAGTACTCTCTCTGTGGTTTGCTGATATAGCAAACTATCCCGTCTCAGCACAATTCGCTCCGCATCTATCCTCAAAGGAGAAGAGCAGAATCGTGAGGAAGAGTGCCTCATTCACTTGGATTGGGGGCAACCTATTCAAACTTGGCCCCAATTAGATCTTAAGGCGTTGTGTAAGGGAGGAGGAATTCTTTGACATCCTCTTAACCTGTCACGATGGGCCTTGTGGAGGAAATTTTGTAGCCAAGAGGACTGCCTTCAAAATTCTACAGGCAGGCTACTATTGGCCCACTCTTCATCAAGATGTCAGAAGATATATTAGCCAATGTGACCGATGCCAGAGGATGGGGAAACCGACTCCAAGGGATGAAATGCCTCTCCAAACTCAAGTGACTCTTGAGCCATTTGAGAAGTGGGGTATGGATTTTGTGGGTCCTATCAACCTTCCTTGAAGGCAAAGGTCTTACATCATTGTGTGCATAGACTATCTGACAGAGTGGGTAGAAACCAAGGCAATCAAAGCAGTGACAGAAGAAAAGGTGGCTGACTTTTTAAGAGAAAACATCTTCTACAAATTTGGCTACCCAAGGGAGTTAGTCACTGATCAAGGAATCTAGTTCACCTCCAACTTAATTGAAGACTTGCTCGCTTATCACAAGATCAAGCATAGGACTTCCACCCCATATCATCCTCAAGCAAATGGGTAGGTGGAAGTCACCAATAGAGCATTAGAAGGGATTTTGACTAAGCTGGTGAGCAGCAGCAGAAAGGATTGGGCAGATCACCTGGTTGAGGCCACTTGGGCCTACAACACCACTTGGAAGACCACAACCAGTTTCACACCTTATGAGCTGGTCTATGGGAAGAGAGCTTTGCTATCAATCGAGTTTGAGTACAACACATTGAGGATGGAAGCTCAACTGGACCTAGATCTCAACCATGCTCAACAGGAAAGGTTATTGCAGCTGAATGGGTTAGATGAACACTGAATGTAGGCCCTCCTCCACTCAGAAGTGGTTCAGCTTTAGAGGAAGATATGGCATGGCCGACACCTCAATGACAAACAATTCCAGCTGAGAGATTGGGCGTTGCTGTATGATTCCAAACATAAGGATTTCAAAGGGAAGCTGAGGACAAGATGGCTAGGACCATATGCAGTTAGAAGTGTAATGATAATGGTTCTGTCCTTATCCGGACCATTGATAAAGAAGCCATCCCCATGCTCATTAATGGGCATCGACTAAAGATCTACAGGAAACCTCTTTCGAGGCAAGAGTTCATCAAATCTGTGGAAAAATCAGTGCTGGTCATTGAGAAGGGTTCTTCCTCTGTTTTGGGCACACCCTGAGCATCATTATATATATAAAAAAAAATTACAACAAAAAAGATCCTTGGGTGAAAACCTTTCTGAGGCGCCCAACGCAGATTGTAGGGGTGAAAACCTCTCTGAGGTGCCCAAGGCAGATAGTAGGGGTGAAAATCTCATTGAGGCGCCCCTATTGTCTCTTTAAAAAAAAAGAAAAAAAAGAAAAAAGAAAAAAAAGAGAAAAAGAAAAGGAGGAAAAAAGAAGAAGGAAGAAACAGAAAAAAAAAAAAAAAAAAAAACAAGTTTAATCTCTGGAAATTGTTGCAGGTTGCAGGAACACAGTGCAAAAAGGAGGCCTCTCAACTCAAGGACAAGGGTCCCTACCAAGCTACCAGGAAACCTCACATACACTCCCTCCATGAACACTCATTTTTTCCAAGGTTCAGACACAATCTGGTCATGGTTTAACCTTCTACAGGAAGCTACAGGACTTTCTACAGGAAGTTCTGTATTTCTACAGGAAACATCTTGTAGAGCCTTTGGGCGGGCCAGAATCGATTATGGAGAAGGATTTGAAGCTTGAAGTCCATTGAGGAGGAATGCAACCACTATTTTCTTCCATCCTCCACTTGTTTCACCTCCTTTCACCACCATTGCCACCATCTGGTCGAATATACCTGCACAGTCATACCAGAACCCTGTTTTCTCAGATAAAAATTTGTATTTTCAAGTGGAAAATAAAGCATGCAAAGGCCCGCACACTTTACTTGTTAAGGCAACCTCAGGACCGTTCATATATGAACGTGACTCCGCCTATTTCAGAATGCACCCCAGGAGGAGAAACGGCTACAGGATGTCCTACAGGAATCCTGTAGCAGCTGATCCGGCTGGAGCACATACCATGGAGACACCAGCAGCTCACGAAGCTAGTGCATGCAACATTCACCACCAGAAAGTCGGGTCTCAAGGTCTTGGAACCAGTATGAACCAATGGAAGAGGAGCGCCAGCACCTGTGCATGAAGCAGCAGCAAGTAGATCCAGCATTCCTTGTCTTGAAACCTAAAAAAAACCACGTCCACGGCTACACAGATAAGTGCCTAACCTTATTTCGTCAAACTACATAAGCTATACTCTAAAATTTACATGACTGTGAGAATGGGTGGATTGAACAAGTCTGGTAGCCATTCAACTGGCCACCCATAGCCAGTCAGATGGCCTCGTAGGATCCGAATGGGCTTGGTTATGCCGAAAAGACAGGTAGTTGACACGTGGGAAGTGTCCAGTCGGGGAGAAGTGGCAGAATGACAGAAATGGCGGTGGTGAATGCAGAGGGAAGGATTCGGTGGTCAGGGACACGCCGGGGAATTATGGTTGTGATGTCGGCCAACGGATCGGCCAGGACAGCTCACCCCCGTTCCATGAATTCCACAGCAATTCAAAATCGGCCGGTCGAATAACTCATGATACACTGCTGTCATTTACACTCACAACCGTTTTGCAGTCGAGTATGCATTCTCCTGCTCTGCAAGTTGTTAGACCGAGTTCTCGGTCTATTCCAATGTCTTGCTGCCGCTCAGACTCGTCCAGAACCACTGTAACATCCTCCAGAAGCCGGGAACAATTTCTACAGGAAGCTGCGCTACACGAAAACCAACATACGAAGAAGGTTGGACTATTCATGTCGAGGGTGGCAATTCTCAGTGAGGTAGGCCCGAACATAACTTTCCCATGCAAAATAGTTCAAAAGGTGGTGAATTCGACGTGTTGAGGGGGTAGAGAAAATGTAAATGCAAGTCTGTCTGTGAATCCAAAAGTCGTTTCCTTATTGCTGCATGAAATTGTCTTCATGGTTTGCATGCGAGATTTTCTCCATGAGTCTTGCATTAAAATCCCTCCTGTAGAAAATTTGAGACACTGTCAAGGCTAACTGGTGGAAAAATTGTGAATTTTATATGACTATGTGTATGATGGAGACATAGCTCTGCACTCTGTGTAGAGAAATCCCGAAGTCCTCCTTCTGTACATGACCAGACAAGTTTCAGAACAGGGAATTGATATGAAGAGGCCTGCAGATACTGTTTTCAAACACTCTGAGAATGAAACACACCCAGAATTCCCTGTCTCTTCAAAGAGCAAACAAAAACAAAGTCTTTTTCACCATGCCGAGAGGGTTTATTAGAAAATAACCCTCGGACTCCAAGAAATTATGGGAAACCCCTGAGGTGGTGGACTTGTTTTCTCGTGCACACTGGATGTCATTCTGTGACAAGCTTCAAGGTCATGATGACGAAATTACAGAAGAATTCCTAAGGTCCCTGAAGGCAAAGTCCAAGACATTAGCCATTGTCAACTTCAGAGGATTGACCCTCAGACTCACCCCACAGCTCATTAGCAGAGTAACTGATCTAGCGATGGGGGTACCCTGGGATAAGGAGGAGAGAAAATTGGGTCAGAAAGCTAAAAAAGAGTTCTTCTTGCCAGAGGAACAATTTTTAGAGGACAAGATGGAGTTCGAAGAACTAGCCTACAACCATTCTGGAGTGAAGTCAGCCTCCAAATTTTGAAGTATATTACGTGTGAGGGGCGATTTAGCATCGTGTATGGCTATCATTTCTGGTTGCTAACAGAACTTAGGCACCAAATGGACCTACCCTCATAACAGAAATTGAGCATTCCCTACTTCCTCCCGTAATCCATGATTGAGTGTGCCACAAAGCTAAGGGAGGGGACACCAAACCAGCTAGCCCATCATGGGCTTATCAAGCTCCTCGTGGAAGATGCACTCCACACTTACACTGTCCCTCTCTCCTGGGAAGTTTTTCAAAATATGTCTAAGGATGATGACATCCGAATTTTGGCCGAGGAGCTCACTTCCTCTAGTAGCGAGGAGAAGGAGCACACTCAGGCAGAGAATAAAGTTAAAGGATAAGAAACCCCGGGAAAAACACCAAAGAAAGAACAGAAAGGAACACAAGAAAAAGGCCAAGCTGCCAAAAAAATGGGTGGTAAAATTACACCAACACCCAGGGAGAAAAGACTACAGAGCAGGGCAGAAAGGAATGAGCAAGTCCAAGCAAGTGAAGGCACCCCTAAGGAAGCCTCAGCCAAGCTAAAGGAAAAGGCAGACTTAGCCAACCTAAAGGGAAAATCACCCTCAGCCAAGCAGGCTAAAACAGTGCCTTCTTCTTCTACAGGAAGCTAGAAGGCTATTTCTACAAGAAGTTTAAAAACGATTTCTACAGGAAGCCAGAAAATGGCCACTACAAGACTTTCTACAGGAAGTCCGAAAAAAGGACAGCAAAAGGAGAAATCAGCTGAGATTCTAGCTAAGGAGGCAGGAGCTATGCTGGCCACCCTAAGTACCTCTCCCAAGCAGAAGGAAAAGCGAAAGAGGGAGACTCCTCTGTATTTTAAAGCAAGGAGGAGTGTGAGGATTAAGACTGGCAGACCCCAGCCTCCATCAAAAGAGCCAATCACAATTGTGGATACCCCTACCACACCATAGGATAGGTCCCCCTCCAAGGCATCCATTACTTATGAGAGGGTGAGCCCGAAAACATCCTCATGGAAGGAAAGGATGGAGAAATTGAACTCGGAAGCCTCTCTACAGGATGCCGAGGCTATTCTACAGGAAACTTTGGCTAGGCTGAAAGAAACTGAGTAGATGGAGGAAAGAGCAGCCAAGTCATTAGAGGAGGAGGAGAAGACCGATATCATCATGGAACCAAGCCCCCAGCCCAGCCTGGGTCCTTATTATAACTTTTTAGAGGCCGACAAAATTATTCCTCAAACATTCACAGTGCCACTATTTCTAGCACTAGAGGAAGAAAGAGTATGAACCCACACTTGGATGAAGATTGCTAAATCCAAGGGGGTAGTAGATATAGGGCCTCTAGAGGAAAAGCTCAAGGAAACCCAAAGAGATTTGGCAAGAGTAAGGCATGTGGAAAGCTCCCAACAGGCCAAGTTAAGAGAAGAGAATGAGATGCTTAGACAACAGCTACAGCTCCAAGGACAGAGGAAAGAAGAGGACACAGCAGCCAAGGACACCACAACAGAACCTCAAGGAAAAGAAGGAATGCAAGTTGATCTTGGGGAACTAAACCAGCAACTGTAGGAAAGGGAGTTGCAAGCAGGTTTAGAGATACACTCTCTAAAACAACAGATGCAAGAAAAGGAGGCACAATTGGCCTACATAGCTAGTTGGGTAATGGAAGCTCTACAATGTAGGCAGTCGGCCAAATCCTATGGCCTATACCTAAGGGATCAGTGGCTGCAATTCCAAAACAACACATTGGCACAGGGGGGTATCTCCCAAATCCAAAACCCCCAGTAGTTCATGGATTTATGTAACAGCAGTTCATCGGAAGATAAGGCTAAGCTATCAGAGTTTTACCTTCATAATTTGGCCCTTCCAAACATAACCTCATGGGACCCCAACACAGCAGTAGGGGATATGCAGCTGATGAAAATGATCTCATGGTTAAACCACAAAGAAAAGAGAGCGACAGAGGTCAGAAATGTCATGGACCGAGAACTACACGAACCACTGCTGATTAGAGCAGAGCTAGGGGACCCCACAGCATTCATATCTGCTCACCAGCACTTAGCAACCAACTCTCAGGCTCTATTAGAGTACATGGATCAGCAGGCTCAGGCCATAGCACACTTCGAGGATATGGAGTGATTATTGGGGGACAATTGTGTTCATGCTTGCACCCATAGGTGGAACAAATTGCCCCACAACCTCAAAATCAGGGAATATCACACTCCAACTAGAATGAGGGAGGCCTTGGCACAAGTGCCTCCCTACAAGAAGTCTATGCAGAACCTCCAGGACAGCTGGATAGGCCTCAAGTTAAGTCCACCTTTGCTTTTGGTATTGTTAGAAAGAGGCACAGAAGAAGAAGAGCATAAGGAGTGGGAAGAGGTGGAAAGGAAGGCCGGATTCCATGACAGTGAGGAGGATACTACTTCAGAAGCCTGGGATGTGAGGGAGGCGATCAAAGCAATTAAGGACGAGGAGCTGGACTAGTTGCTTAGAGGATGAGCAACCCTTTTAGCAGGGGGGTGATGATGAGCCCCAAATTTGGTAACTTGTTGGGCTCATTTGGCCTAATTATCCTTGTTCAGTCCTTGTCCAATCCTTCATTTTTCATATCTTATGCATTATTTTTTAGTATTTTTATGTCATTTGTACAAATAAGGGTAGTCACTCTTCCTAGGTGCCTAACACGTGCTCATTTCATGTTTTTTGACACATGTTGGAGCAAAACCGACCAATCATGGGCTAGAAGACAGCCAAGCTCGAGGTGAGGATTCGTAAGGGGGTTGTCTATGACAGTAAATAGCCCTTCCTCGGGATCTTCACCCCCAACTCCGAGCTCCAAAGGCCACCAAAACCGGATCTAGAAGGCAGCCAAGCAGATTTTGGAAGGGACTATCTACTCATAGTTTGGACAACCAAGTCCCATAGATTTAGGAGGCCAGCTAGGGCCCTCGTGGTGTATAAATGTTAAGGCCTCAGCCTTCATAAGGGATTTTTGGAAACCATTCCATATTTTGCACTACATTGTTGTTAGCTTTAGCTTGTTCTCTCGTAGCCATTTTGGCATAACTCTTGACTTATGACTATTTTTTTATAATGAGAAGCAGTGCGATTTTATATCAAATCTGAGTTTTCTATAGGAGCCATAGCTCTCAAGGTTGGGCCCAACCTGAGAGCATAGGGCTTCCTTTTTGTACTGTTACCTTTCCTTTATGCATCGTTGTTTTCCTTTTATGCATTTGAAATGTATTTCTGTTAGGCAGATTTAGTTGTTTTGATTAAATAGGTCATTGTTTATGAATAGAATTGCTTCAGATGTTTAAAGTAGATTGGTAGGATAATAAAAAGAAAAAAATCTCCAAGAAAAGGGTCAACAACACTTTCGGTTTCACCTCATCCTTATTGGATCAGGGGCTGGAATTGAAGTAACCATGCTGTCCCAACAAAAACACTACTTTGCTTGACCATGCAATCCTTAGTGTACTGTTTTCATTTGCAGAAGTTAGTTATGGGTTTATATCTCTGAAATGTGTCATTGCATAGTTGACGTACACGGTTTTCTTTCCAAATAAAGCCGTTGTTCATTTTTAGATTAGATTAGCTAGAACTTTGAGTATTTGCAAGACTTTGTGGACCAAGTTGAATGTACACCATGCAGGGCATCCCTACCACTCTTTTATCCACCTAAGCTTCATCAGAGCCATCTGTTCCATCTCCTAGCTAGGTTCCTCGTTTCACATCTGTCCTTTTGCCCACGTAACCCTACCTTTTTGTGCAATCATTGTTTCAGCCTTCTTTGAGCCAAGTCAGCCTTCTACACCTTCTCACCACTCCATCCACCAGTCCTTGGGTCACTCCAGGCCCCTATCCTAACCATTCATGCATCTTTCCTCACTCACCCATCCTCTAAAATCCAATTTGTAAACATCCTGTATAAATTTCTGAACATCCTGTAGAAATTCCTGAACATCTTGTAGAACCCCTGCAGACTTCCTGTAGAAGCTCACAAATGAGGTTTCTTGACAGCCAAAATTTGTGAAACTCTTTGGAAGGGTGTTAGGGACTCCGTAGACCCTCTCTGAACTTTCCCAACCTTTTCCAAGCATTTCTCCTCCTTGATCCACCCCTGCACAGTAAAGAACAGTGAAAACATATGCATGATGAAACTGACAAGTTAATCAAAAATACAAAAAGATGTTTTCTTAGGAAAAAGGTAGTCTAGACACATGTATTTTACCTTCAAAGAAGTAATGGCATCTCTTCCAGTATTTTTCATTCTCATCTTTGCATGAGTAGGACTAGCTGGTAGAATTAGCGTTTTCTAGGGTTTGCGCTTTCCTTCAGTTTTCCAATCTCTTTTTTGCAAATAGATTATCTTTCTTTGAGTTAGCTTTCATCCATCAATTAAAAAGCTTCTTCTAAGAGCTCATAGAAGTTGGCTTAAGCTCCTAGTGGACTTGTGCCAGTTGACCAAGTGACAGCTGCGACAAGAGATAGTACTTGTGCATACAGCACCGTCGCTTCCAAGTTTGTTACGAACTACCGGGTTGATAAAAGTAAAGAAGGGAGTCCTAGGAGTTGCAGCATTATTGCTACAATACTGGATCCCACTAGTCTCGTACATCATGGACTGGGGGTATTGGAACCTGATCTGTCATTACTGCCTCATGACATGTATTCCTCCCAAAGTGCATCCCTTCCAGACCTCTTGGGAGCCATGTTCGCATATGGCCAATAAATTAGGGGTCCCGAGGATAGTTCTGATCTTATGTCGACCTCGTTAAGAAATGAAACAAGGTGTCCGAGGATAGTTCTGATCTTGTGTTAACCTCGTTAAGAAATGAAACAAGGAGTCCCGAGGATAGTTTGTTCAAATAAAACAAGGAGTTATGAGGATAGTTTGTTCTTGTCTCAAGCTCGTTAAAAAATGAGTCAAAGAGTCTTGAGGAAAGTTCTTGATCTTGTGTCTACCTCGTTAAAAAATGAAACAAGGGTTATGAGCATAGTTATTTTACTGTGTCAACCTCATTAAAAAAATGAAACACCTCCCTTTCCAAATCGAGTCTTTGCTTAAGATCTCGTAGAATCCAAGTTGAGTCTTTCCACAATCTTGAAAGTGAACCTTCATTCCATCCACCTTTTTGAATGCAATGAAGCTTAGGGGGCATACAGCTCGATTTGCATCACTATGGTGGGAGCATGCGAACTTATAACAAGCATATTTTTTCATATCAAGCTTGTGTAAACATGAAACTCAATCCAAGCAGAGTTCTCCATGGTTCGAGCTTGTGTAAAAATGAACCCATACTTGATTTAGACCTCGTGATTGCCTTTTTATCCGCTAAATTATACTAGATGAGCCTTGGTTGTTTCATTCCATTGCCACCATCTCTTTGGTCGATCATATGCTTTCACTTGGTTATTTTTCCCTTCCTGAGGAACCGTAGCGATGAGTGGTTGTATTAGTCAACCTCTTGACAATTGCATGTTTTGATTAGTTCCACCATTGCTGGAACCAGTTGCTACCCTTTATACCACTCGTTCCTCTAGGATGAGTCTCCTTTAAGCTCTTTTCTGACTCGTAAAAGATGAAAAGATTGCCGAGTATTTTTCCCTTTTTGACTCGTTAAAGAGAATAAAAATGGAGGTCTACTTTTAGCTCTTTTCAGACCGTTTAAAGAAAAAAATATTACCGAGTCTTTCCTCTTGACTCATTAAAAGTAAATAAGAAGCGGTCACCTTTAAGCTCTTTTCTGACCATTTAAATGAGAAAAGATTGCTGAGCCTTTGTCGTTTTAGCCTCGTTAATGGTTACAAAACGACGTGATTTCGATCGCTTTTTTACTTTTTTCGGTTAAAGTCACTAATTATGAAAATTACTCCTCGATTGTAATGGTCGGGCAGTTCTTTCGAGTATCGTTTTATACTTTTTCAAGCTAGAGAGACACAAATCTACGAAAAAGGACCCCCCTGGAGTTTTCTTTCCGTGTCTTTTTCAAACTCCGTAAACATGAAAAAGACTTCGAGTTTTGCCTATGTCAGACTTGTTAAACTCTGACGACATTGGACTCATCACCATGATGTGACCCAAGCTTCTCCTCCCTAGGGCTCGTTAAACTATCACTAGGTTGGAATCAATAACAGGTTTATCATCGATTGTCTATGGAAGCGAGTCACTCTTCAACATCGACACTTCTGCTTCTTGTCAAGTTGGGATATCCATGCATCGTTGTTTGGCTTTCCACAGATTTGGGTTATCATTTAGCTTCATTCCATCTATTTCATGCCATTGTCATTCAGCCTTTGATCCTTTGGTACTTGAATGCTGCCACCCTCCGGAGTCGCGTCGCCGACATGTTCAAGAGTATAATCCTTCTTCAATTTACACCTCTATCTCCTTCTCTGATACTCTGTTTTACCGTCTACCACTTGTTCCTTATCTCGTGTCGTTGATGGGGGAAACATTATGGCCCTCCTGCGATGGGTCGTCTCCTGTCGACATCAGCTCATTATCCAGGAGATTGATCTAGAGATCCCCTTTCGTACCTTGGAGCTTGCATGCCTCGATGGCAAGTTCTTCGCACCTGACGATCAATTCGCATCATTGGTCGACGATCGGGTGATTCCACGAGTGTTCGACTTCACCTCATTCTTCGCACTTCGTGGATTGTACTGGACAATACCTTGAGAACCATTGGCATTATTGGTGGTTTCTCTCATGCTTGTTAACGGTTTACATCATCGACAGGTAATGAAGTGATTTTATATCATGCTCGACCTCAGCACATCTATTCGCTTGTTAGAATTTGTATTATGGTCGGTTGGGTTCAAGACCCCGAACTCAGATTACACATGTTCGGGTTGCATGGATTAGGTTCGTGATTACATGACTCATTGATGGATGGCCGCGACCATACCTGAGTCTTCATGGATGGCTGCGTCCATGCCTAGACGACATGTACTTCACTATCAAAGATATTGTACTTGCGTGAAATTTCTTCCAAACAGTGTTCCAATTCAGTTGTTTTGTAAAGTATTTCACCCCTCCCACTCTCTCGGGCTTCATACTTTAGGGGGAATCTATTACACAATAATTTATCACCACTTTCACTCCCGATCTTCTCGTTGTATCATGTGTCCAAGACAAACATGTTCATGACAAACAAATGCTCTCCTATGTTGCCAATTGACCCACTTTTCCAAAGTTTATTGCCTCATCGAGACTTTTGGCTAAATAAACGCGCTGAAAGGTGCTCATGAACAGTCCGTTCGCACTGCCAGCGTGGAACTACACCTGATTCCCGCGATGGCCCAATTTTATTCACTAGCGCAAGGTCTATGTGTTTCCTTTAGTGATGATCTGTCTCGTTACACTGTTCACTTGCCATGTCAGCACTGAATCTTAGTTTTTTGCCCGCAATGATCCAGATTGGGCGAATTGTTCCAACAATCAGCCCTTTAGATTACTCCAAACCTAGTTGTTGGCCTTATTTCTATCGCCCTTCCTTCCCTGGTGTGGAAATTCCGTCAATTGTGCTACCTTCTTTAGTGATAAGCTCTCCCTTCCCCCATTCATGGAGACTCCTTCTCCTATTTAAACTCTCGCCATTGATATGCATTGCTATTTTTGGATAGTTAGTTGGATGGTTGATAGTTGGAAAATTCTTGGTTTGTATAGTGTTGTTAATGCTTTGATAGGTAGCTAGTGTGAGTGTGATAAGTGTGAGAGTGTTGTTTGGGGAAGGTTGTAAAGTGCCTTTTGATTCCATGTCAAACTTGTGAGAGAGAGAGTCTTTGTATCTTGGGAGATCCATCATCATAGAGTGAATGCTTGAAGAACATGTTGGCTGGACCCTTCTGAGGAAGCTTGTGACGTCAAGACATTGGTTGTAAGTTGACTCTCATTTTACATTAATGCAATGAATGGTGTTTTCCTATGCCTCGTATGTAATGTACTTGATAGCTCATGAATTCTTGACTTTGTGAGTAAATAGTTCATTGTTGTATCCGGTTATGTACTTTGTTGTATTTCCTTTGCTTTGTTTCAGGTTGATCACTCATTGAGGAGAAAGAAGCGGAAGCTGGAGTAGCACAACAGAACTCCATCGACCACCGGTTGAGGTAGACCTCCAACTTGAACTGTTTAAGGAAAGATATTGTTGGTCTGTCTTTGTTTGTGACTAGACTCACTCTAGGGCTAGAGGGGTTGCCTCTGTCCATAGAGGGGACACTTTCCTGCATCACAGGTATGCTTCCTGGTTTCCATAATTTTGCTTTCCATTTTTCTTGCTAACCTGAATGCCTTCTCTAATGAATCAGGTTCCCAAAGGTGAACATCATGTTGGATATTATCCTTTAAAGACCCTATGAACACATCAATCCTATGCTCCTCTGGAATATCTTTTACCCTTATGTTCAATTTTTGGAACTCCTCAATGTGCTCCATTATTGAACCCTTTTGTTTGAGACTTATCAATTGGCTAAAAAAAGTGTTGCTTTTTGTATCTTCATAATGCGCTATCAATTCTTCCATAAAAATTGCCCAAGTGATAAATTGTTTACGAGAGCAAAGCCATTGATACCATACAAACTGATTTGGTTCCAAATATAAAGTTTGCCATACGTACCTTTTGTGTGTTTTGTACATTATTGAGATCGAAAAATTGCTCCATCTGTAATATCCATGTTGCGGGATCCTTGCCATCAAACTTCCTCATATCGATTATTGGAATATGATGGGTCTTCGATCCCACATTAGAGTCTATGGAATCATGATTAACATTTCTTTTGTTCTCATCATGAGCTTCCTTTACTACCCTTTCACCCTTAGTGACCATTTCTTGTAGAAACTTATTCATATTTATCTTCAATTCGTCCATGTTTGTCTTCAAATCTGTCTTCAAATCGTCCATGTCTGTCTTCAAATCTGTCTTCAAATCGTCCATTTCTGTCTTCAAATTTGTCTTCAAATCGTCCATGTCTTAGATTCCATGCCCTTTATCTTAGATTCCATGCCATTTATCTTAGCTTCTGTTAGCTTTTGTGAGGCTGACATTTTTTGCACTTGGTCTTGTAATTTTGATATATCATGTAGCATTTCTTCCTCTTCATCATGAGTCATGCTAGAGCTTTCAGGTTCACTGTTTCAGCCTTTGACTCTAAAAAATATATAAATGAAAACTACAGTCCGTCCTCTTTCTGAAACTTCTTACGAAATTTCAATCCGATGCTCAGAAAGAAAGTTATGACAATTTTCCCCAGGTCACCTGTTTTGAGTGTAATTCAGAAGTCTGCAAAAAGGCCAAATTCCTCAGATCATATCTCCGAAAATATCTCGCGAAAAGCTCTAAAATTCAGACCCAAATTTCAGCACCAATTCTTCTCAAATGGGTTTTTTTTGCGACTTCTGCAACGTCCCAGAAAAAAAGTTATAGCGCAAATGCCACGATGACCTGTTTGGAGCAGCGAAACCCTAGAATCCAAAGCTCTGATACCAAATGTTATGAAACCAGCTCACAAAAGATAGAAAAAGAGAGATCCACGCCTTAGAATTCAACCTCTTCGAGGGGGCAACCTCCTTTACATCACATAAATGAACAATTCTTGGATGATTCAAATGACAAAACCTCCTTTCTATATATAGGAGTCTAAGGAGTCACAATATAATCCAGCCGACCTAACAATAATAATATAAAGCCACAAAAATAACAATAGAGGGATTCTATGGGGCACAGAAATAACAATATGGGGGCAATAGGGGCACAACAATATAAATAAGGGGTACAACTACCATAGTAATGGGGTAATCACTAGTATTATAGGGACCCAACAGTGTCGCTTTTTCCTATATTTGTGATGCACGTCATAAGCCTCAAAATTATTTATTCGATGCTTCAGATCTCACTTATTCACACTGATATTGGAGCTCTAACATCCCACAACACATCCAAGAGTCTTCGACACATCCAACTCAGTTATTTTTGGGTAAGTCCTCTTAATTTGTCTTTTGCAGAATTTCTAGCGCATTTTGTGTTTTGGCTTGTGTGATTGATGTTTGCCTAATTTATGTGAATGATTGTTGTTGTTTTCATGCTTATTATAATGTACTAGCACCATTCCAGTCTTCATTAGCATCTCACTGTTGTCGCGTGCATGACACTGTTTTGCACGAACTGTCATCCATTTGGTGACTCGCTTCACACAAATGCATGTTGTTCCGTTTTCTAAATATTCTATTCACTATTTGCATGAATGATCATTCATTCTTTCTTACACTCAGTATCGCCATGCATTCACTTTCACATTTTCTTTCAGTTGCCCGTCGGCAGGTTTAGGTAACCTTGGCCTAGACTTTACTTCACCAAGACGGCATTGCGCAATACTAAGAGGGAAGGCTCTTCCTTCTTCTCAGCAAATGCGAATTTATTCCCAGTGACTATCCTCTAGTCTTGTATTGCGCAATTTTGAGAGGGACTAACTGCTAGCCCAGAAAATTGCGTAATGTAGTCACTGGGCCTACAACCCTTGCCAACAGAAATTGCGTATTATGCAATTCCAATAGCCAGCAAGCTAACCTAGTTTGCGCATTGGGAAATTCCAACAACCAACCAACCTCCAGATAGCCTAGATTTTCTTTTGAATAGTTCTAGCAACCAATCTCCCAGCCTCCTAGGAAAAATTATGCAATCCTTGCCAGTCAATCCCCAGGTATGTTGCATGTTGTTCCTCAAGTTCTCTTTGGTTTTAGCAGACAGATTTCTTGCCATGCATGTCACTATGTCTCCAGATATAATAGGTGTTTGTCTGCCTCTTAGCAGTTTAGGATCAATGGCCTCGAAGAGAGAAAGATTAAAGGACACTGATGGAAGTGCAATTGGAGCAGCCGTTGAGCGAGTGTCTACAAGTTTTTCATTCTATGAAGAAACCAAGTTGATTGTAGACAAGGACATCAAGCTGAAATGGCAAGAGGTCAATGATGCATTTGCAAGAAAATCTTGGGAAGATCTCGAAGACCACCAAGTCTATGTGACCATCCACAAGTGCGGCTTGTATCAGATTGCATGTAGGTATCCTGTGCTCCCATGCGCTGACATGTTACATTGGATCATCTCTCACACTGATCCCAAGACAATGACATTGAAGAGTGTCAGTGGGATGGAGATTGCTACCTTTAGGGGACAAGATTATGAACAGATGTATCAGATGTTGAAGCCTGTGATCACCATGGAGACTCCCTTCAACATACCTAGTAGCAATGCCAACTCTAGATATATCTTGAAGAACTGGGTGAAGGAGCTGACCAAATTCAGCACGACACCCAAACAAGTCTATAAGATGAAGATGTTGTGGGAGGCGTATCAATACTTGGTCATCTTTGTATGTCACTTGTATGGGAAAGAGAGCACAGAAACCTTCCTGCAAATTTAGGTGATCGTGTTGGACCAACTGGCCAGAGAAGGAAAAGCATGCAACTGGTCCGACATGTTGACTCATTAGCTAAAGGAACAAGTAACAAGAGCTTGACAACAACCTAAAGGTATGCAAGAAGATATCTACATGTCCACCTACATCTTGGATGCAACCTGTGCTCGTCAGGAGTTCTCAAGCTTGAAGTGGGCATGGACATCGACAAAGACCTCTCTGAACACTTATTGTAAGATTTTATCTGAATGCATATTCATAGGAGTTATCACACAATTGTCTGGTCATTTTGTCACCCCGATGTATAGGATGATATTTGAATAGGATCCACCATGCATATCGAAGGCAAAAATTGAGGCACTGATTGATATAGTAGATTGGTATGCCTCACTGTTTGGCATGTTCATACAGATGTATAGTGCGGAGAAGCCTCTGCATGTTCTACCGAAGTTTTCCTTGGACGAACTCATCATGCAGGAAGTATCATATCACATCTCGGTATGATTGTCAACTAGGCTACACTAGAATAAGAACGCATGTTGGCTCACCCTTCTATTGTGGATCGGGTTATACAAGATACAAAATTTCAAGCATACAGATGTTGAAGCAGAGGAGATGAATAAATATCCATTCGACACCCGAAGTTACAATCTCTATGACCCACATTGTCTTGTCAAAGACCACTACACAAGAGTACAATTTACTTGGATCCATGGGGAATGTCATTAGGCAGAGGAAGACCCATGAAGATATTTTCATAGCTTCTCCAGACCCAAAGAACCGGTTGGCCTCACTGTGGAATGGTTAGCAAAGAAGCATGCCAGAGAGAACCAGCACCAACAGCAAGACGTAAACATACCAGTGCACGACAAGGTCAAGAGGAAGATTGTTGACATAATAGAGGAGGAACAAAGCTGCAAGTTTCGAGCATACCCACTTGTGAAGAAAGTAGCTTTGGCAATAGAGGCAAAGAGGAAACAAAGTGACAAGAGGAATGTGCAAAGGCAAAGAGAAAAATGGAGAATGGAGGAAAAAGAGAAGGAGTTGCATGAGTTGAAGGAGAAACTTTAAAAGGAAATGGAGTTGCACAAATAGGAGAATGAAGCACAACAGGAATATGCACAATAGAGGGCGCAACATGTATAGACAGATAAAACTTCGTCCGTACAAGTAGTTGATTCATCTGAACAACCGACATCAGGTAGATAAGGTGAACGATCACAAGAGTAGGACTTTGCTCGAGAGATTGAACAAGCACTTGAACATATGGATACATACATGGAGCAATAGGAGTTAGAGAAATATATCGAACTCATGCCCTATCAGCAAGAGGTAAACCCACCAGCTTCACTGCATCCAGAAGAGGAGCAAGTCCCAAGCGACCAAGGAGACACTGAAATCCTTGCAGACAATTGAGAGGGAGAGATGCACAACATCTCATTCGATGAGTCCCAACATAGAGTTGTGCAATCTCGCAGAGTGTCTACTTCAGATGATCATATATTTCCTGCGCTATTTGAGGAATGAGTGATCATGTCTAACATGCAAAAACATCCAACAACATTAGCCAATGCTACCAAAGCATATGCCGAAGACACTAGCTCAAGTGCCTACTTCCTGATAGCTGAGAACAAGTGAATGGCTAAGGAGCTACAGATGACCAAGTAGGGAGGAGAATTGGTTACAGTATCTGCCCCATCAGAGCTGAAGAAGGAAATATTGGATGAAGTACTATCCCTTGACATATTCATGTGAGAATTGTATTCCAAGTTTGGTACCATGCATAATGCAGTTGTCCATCTCAATCGTTGGCAACAGCGATGTGCTAAGAGAGCATGTATCTTGTCGAACATGCATGATGCTATTGATCACATGAAAACATGGACAATGTGATACAAGGGAGCCCTGCTACACTTGCCTAAGATGATGAAGCTTAGAGCAGTTGAACTAAAGGCACACATCAAGAGTCAGATCTGGAAGAATGAAGATCTCCCGTAGCTTATCATGAGTTTACAAGATTCCCATGTATGGGCATTTAGGAGTATGGATGTTGTTGTGCATGCACGTGTGATCCCATCTATTGGGACACTCACCTAGGTGAATACAAAGGCATAGGTCTAACTAGATCTTGACTCGTACTTTCACAAGTTGATGCGCATAGCCACCAGCCTAGACTTGGTGATCAGTGTAGACACCATGCATAAGTCTCTTACTGGTCTAGCCACACTCAAGAAAATGATGTGCATCCTATCAGATGAGTTGGACAGAGGAGCCTATGAAGTTTACCCAGATGCTATGGAGGCAAGACTTCATTTCCAGAAATATGTCATATTAGAGTAGACAGACACCATCATGGACTATCGAGGTTGGCATCAATTCGCCGCTGTCAAGCACCATGAGGATGTCAAAGAGCTGGTCTTCTCACAGTTGTCCGAGTCATAGTGATGCCTTGCTTGGCTTACTCAAGCCTATTTTGTCTCACATGGGTACATGTGTAGATTGTATGTAATGTCTTGTTAAGTGTAAGTTCAAGTGTCAATAGTTGGATGTAACAGTCATAGTGTAGATGAAGAATCATGAGGGTATTTGAACTGTCACAAAGGAGAATGTCAAGGGACACCCCACCCTTTGCTATATATAGTCCCTCATAAGTCATTGTATAGGATTTTGGCCAGCCAAGCTTCCAATAGGAGTATCTTAGAGAAAGCTTGGATAGTGTTATAATGAGCCTTGACTTCATTACTATGTAGAGCTAGTATATTGCTTTGGAGGAGTAGGAAATTGTGGTTGTAACATTCTTCTATCGGCTCTAGTGGTTGGACATGGATGTATTGTATGATTGGAACTTACACTTCTTAATATAATAGAGCCAACATGTTTCATGCATATGTCGTATTGTATTCCAGCGATCTTGTTTACTCTAAATTATATATGCATATGTTTGCTTACACATGCATGTATGGACTATTTTGTATAAGTATGTATGAATCTTACTAAATGTGTTGATTGGTTTAACAATCACTTTGAATTTCTCATTATCTTTCTTTCCAGCCGATGATGCATCTTCACTTGTGTGTTCCCTTCCAAGCCGTGTACTATTACAGGTTTCCAAGGGGAGCACTCATCCTAATTTCTGTGTGTTAGAACTATTCATGCACCTTCCTTGACTCGCCGCAGCTATCACACCCTTGCTACCAACAGAGACATCTTACTTGCCTCTGTGCGAAACTGAGGTCAAGGTGATACTGTATGACCCATTGTTAGGACTCCTACACCAAATGGGATGAGGTCTAATTGGGACTTCTTATCGGGGAGATCCCCTCACAAGTTGGTGGGTCCAGCACCGTCAACATTTATGGCACTAGAAGGAGGGACATATGAAAATCTATGTCGTCTCATCCTATTTTGAACCTTTTCACATCAATCATGGAGTATTGCACACTCAATCCTCCATGATGTCTTTCACATGCTAAACCTCTCCACATCACGAGGGACTTTTTTGATCTCTTGTCTGAATTCACATATGAGGGTGAAGGCAAAGTGGCCTAGCCTATGTTCTTACATGACTTCCTTTCCATGCTTGATGAGGAAGATGGATGTTTTGATGAACAGGCCAGTTTTTTGCTTCCACACACACTTCTTGAGTCTCCACGACGATGGTGTTTCAGCCTTCTAGCTAACATCGTGCACTCACTTGAGAATTTATGTGATCTCATTGAAGATACTTTCATCAGTTTAATCCATAACTTCTTGAACAAAAACTGTTACAACAACAAAAGGCTCCACATGAATCACCTATGGATTTGTAGTTTCAAGTTCCGAAAAGGCAGAATCCTTTCTGTCTGAGCCTCCTCTGTTCTTTCCTGGCCTCTTTGTTGAACTTTTCATCCATGATTTCGCATGTGTATCTCCATCTACAGATGCACCTATTGTCGATCACCATAGGACACACCAGATTTCATTCCATCATCCGACAACAGAGAGAATAAATTATCCATTGAAAACCCACTTGACTTTTCATCTACCTTTTCCGGAAACACAGAGGGTGAATTTGTCCACTTCTCCTCTACCCCTCTGTTTGATTCATCAGATCATGAGGATGCTGATGAACTCATTGATTTTACTGATCGTAGTTGTCATGATCTATTTTTTCCCATATTTGATCATGATGATGGTTCTACCACAGTTGATTTTTTGAAGCCACCTATTTGTGATGATCTATCTGTTAACAAAGTCTAAACCCCCCAGACTGTCGGGGCACTTTAGCCCAATCTGATGGTTATGTCAAGCCCTTGCTGTCCTAAGGTTGGTTTCACTTCCAATCAGAAAAAGTTTTAAACACCCAAGGCTCCTCATCACTCATATGTATGCATTGAAGATCAATC
Organism: Pinus taeda; assembly: GCA_000404065.3. NCBI lineage: Eukaryota > Viridiplantae > Streptophyta > Pinopsida > Pinales > Pinaceae > Pinus > Pinus taeda. Next base: position 41,963 of record APFE031163683.1, read on the forward strand.
TGACACATAGATCATATTTCCTCCACTCGAACTACACAATCCCATCCCTCATGCATTGGAGGAAAATTACATTGCAAGCATATGTGCATGATGCAAAATGTCTTTGTTTCTTTCATTTACTTGCATGTCACAGTCAAGAGTATGTGCATGCTTGGCAGTTGCACGTAGTGTCACACAACACCATGACAAGTCCACAGACTGCATGTCATGTACTTGAACTCACTTATGTTTTGTGGACACGTTGAATCATGGAGTTTGTTTTTCTTCATTCTTATATCTTTCTTGTTTTCTGGTTTGCACAACTGGGTTGCTCACGGACCATGCCTTCACCAACATGGGTCAACCAATGCGTTGGTGGTTTCATTGAAAGTATCACTTCACGTGATCAGGCCCATGCATTGTCAGCTTAGGAGTAGGAATAGTGTTTTCTTTTCGTTATTTTCTTGCATGCTTGTTTGCTTACTTTCTTCACATGTCTGTTTGTCTACTTGCTTGTTTTCTTACCTACTTTTCTTTTGTACTTACTTCTGCTTTAGCTTTGTTTTATTTTTGTTTTCTTGTTTTGTGCTTGTAGGTTAGTTTCGCATGGAACTATGTGTGACTCTTAAAACAAGTTGGGTAAAGTACAAGATGACTTGTACAGCTATAAACATTTGGTTATCTGTTGTCCACCCTCTTATGTAGGAACTTGTTATCTTTAGTTTGTGATACGTAAATGGAAAATACGTACTGTTCGAAGTGAACCTTGGTGAAAACACAGTGCCTGCGTGCTAACTAGTGTCACCTACTTTAGTTAGTTGCTTTTGGGTCAACCCTCATCAGCTTAGTCAAGTAGAGTAAGGTGAGGGGTGAAACCTCAACAAGCATGTTAGAGGTATATAATAAACTACTCCTCTGAAGGAACAACCTTTTCTGATCTCAATAAGTCAGGATCCCTCTTTCGCCTCTGAATGAATAAGTGTTATGCAAAGTTTTGAAAAATAAAATTAAAAAATGAAAAGTCAAAAAATTTAAAAAATGAAAATTGAACAAGGCGAAAGAAGAGAAAGGCTTCCTATGCAGAGAGGTGATGCAAGTAACTCCATCGGGGTAATGACCAGGCTCATTGGCAGTGGAGCGATGGTTGTGTTCTTGTGTGACTCCACTGGGGTACTACCTAGGCCTGTTGGCAGTGGAGCAACATCAGAGATGAAATTAAGACTCTAACGAATATATTTCTTGTGCACCAATATACCCCTCAACACCAAAAAAACTGTGTTGTCTTGGCTTGGAAGGTGTGTCAACCGACCAAGAGCTTGACAGATGGTACATCTTACAATCAAGCAAGTGTGGAAACCAAGATGAGCTAAGAACTGAACAATACTTCTAGAGGTGTTAGAGATTCTTTCCATGAACAAGGTCCTTTTAGAGAGATGGAGTTATACCAGTGTGTCACCAAGTGTTCTAGTGACTACAAGCACCCTGCAAAATTTTTCCTTCACTTTGTTTTGGAGCCTCCCTATGAACCACCCTCAACAACATGTCTTGCATTGTCAAGTACACAAGCTTTAGTGGTTTTCTAGCAGATTTCCAGCTTGTGCATGATAGCTTGTTGCATCCCCCTCACAGTTTGCTTCTTCAGACTTGGTCCAATTGTAGGCTAAGCAGCTCCCTCAAGAAATTATGCAATTCTGGAGGGGAATGAGCCTTCCCTCTGAAAATTGTGTAATTCTATCTGGCAGCTTACTGGGCTCCAAATTTCACAAATTTTCCTATCAACCTTCACTGGAAAAATTGGGTAATCTATCCTCGCAGGACTCCTCAGCCCAGAAATTGCACAATTCTGGGCAACAGTGAGTGTCTCAGCCTATAAATTGTACAATCCTTCTATGCAAGCAACCTAGCTCCCTCCCAAAAATGCATAAATTTTCTCTTCAGTCAAGTGGGCTATCGCATGCGCCATTGGGTTGACTGGTTCCACCCGGGACTGAGAAAACTTGACTTGCATGCATGGGCTACTTTTTCCCGAAATAGAAAAGAGAAACATGCAAAAAGAATCCCTAGATTTTAGGGAGCTATTTTTAAAAGTTGGAGGTTACATGCAAAGATTGTTTTAGAATCTCTCCTCCAAGTGTTTCTTTTTCCTAGATTTGTGGAATGCGCATCATGAGCTTCAAACTTATTTATTCGACGCTTCAGGGATCACTTATTCACATTGATCTTGCAGCTTTGACATCCCACAACACATCCAGGAGTCTTCGATACATCCAACTCAACTATTTTTAGGTCAGTCTTCTTAATTTGTCTTTTGCATCATTTTTGTCGCATTTTTGTGTTTTGGCTTGGGTGAGTGTTGTTTTCTTGATTTATGTGAACTTTTGTTGTCACTTGCATGCATATTAGCTTGTACTAGCACTGTTTTAGTTTTCGTTAGCATCTCACTATTGTTGCATGCATGACATTGTTTTGCACGAATAATCGTTGATTCAGCAATTCGTTTCACACATGTGCATGTTGTTTTGTTTTCTGAATCTTCCATTCACTATTTCCATGCATGCTCATTCACTACTACTTACGCTCAGTATTGCCATGCATTCACTTTCACATTTGCTTTCAGTTGCCCGTCAGTGGGTCTAGGCAACCTTGGCCCGAACTCTGCTTAACTAAGACAACATTTCTCAATCCTGATAGGGAAGGCTCTACCTTCCTCTCATAAAATGTGCATTTATGCCCAGTGACTGTCCTCCAATCTTGCATTGCACAATTATAAGAGGCAGTGACATCTGGCCCAGAAAATTGCATAATGCAGTTACTGGGCCTACAACCCTTTCCAATAGAAATTGTGAATTGCACAATTCCAGTAGCCAGCAAGCCTACCTGGATGCACATTGCGCAATTCCCATAGCCAACCAACATCTAGACAGCCCATGCTACCATTTTCGTAGTTCTGGCAGCCAGTCTTCCGACCTCCCAGGAAAAATTGCGCAATCCTTGCTAGTCAATCCCCAGGTATGTTGCATGTCATTCCTTAAGTTTTCTTTGGTTTTAGTTGGCAAATTTCTTGCCATCCATGTTGATATGTATCCAGATCTAGTAGGTGTTCATCTGCCTCTCAGCAGTTTAGGATCAATGGCCTCCAAGAGAGCAGCATCAAAGGACACTAACGGAAGTGCAACTTGAGTAGCAGTTGAGCGATTGTCTACAAGTTTGACGATCTATGAAGACACCAAGCTGATTATAGACAAGGACATCAAGCTGAAATGGCAAGAGGTCAATGATGCATTTGTAGGCACATTTGAAGAAGATCTTGAAGACCACCAAGTCTATGTGAACATCCACAAATTCGGCTTGAATCAAATTGCATACAGGTATATCGTGCTCCCATGCATGGACATGATACATTAGATCATCTCACACACTGATCTTGAGACAATGACATTGAATGCTGTTAGCAGGACGAAGATTTCTATCTTTAGGGCACATGATTATGAATAGATGTACCAGATTTTGAAGCCCGTGATCACTATGGAGACTCCCCTCAGCATACCTAGTAGCAATGCGAACTCCAAAGATATCTTGAAGAACTGGGTGAAGGAGTGTTATGAAACCAGCTCACAAAAAGATAGAAAAGATAGATCGATGCCTTAGAAATAAGCCTCTTCGAGGTGGCAACCTCCTTTACATTACACAAATGAACAATTCTTGGATGATTCAAATGACAAGACCTCCTTTCTATATATAGGAGTCTAACGGGTCATAATATAATCAGAGCCGACATAAAAATAATAATGTAATGGCACAATAATAACAATATGGGGACTACATGGGCACAACAATATAATAAGGGGTTGTACTAATAACAATAAGGGGTTACACTAGTAGTATAGGGACCTAGCATGCCCCTCTCCTTCAAAAAGTGTTGTCCTCAATGCTTGAGTAGTTATTGATCCTTCTGTATAAAATTATTGTCATCCCATGTGGAATCTTCAGTGGGTAAGTTCTTCCACTTGATGCAATACTCTAAAATTGGTCGATTTCGTAGTTGTCGATTTCTTGTTTCTATGACTGCTCTAGGTTACAATATGATTTTTCCTTCCTCATCAAGTTCTGGAAATATTGTTTGAATTGGGATTTTCTGCAACGTTTTGATGAATGTCCACACTTCTTTTTCCTTCTTCCATTCATTCCTTGCTTTGTTTATCCAATCTGGTTGGATAATAGAAACAACACAAAACAATGATTCCACATCCTCATCCTTTCTTGAGAGTGCATTCGCAACAACATTTTTCTTCCCTTTTTTGTAGATGATTTCAAAGTCATAACCCAACATATTTGTGACCAATTTTTTCTTTTCTTCTAAAGATAATCTTTGTTTTAAGAAGTATATAATACTATCATGATCCATTTTTACCTTGAAGTGTCTTCCCATTAGGTAAGGTTGCCATTTCTTAAGTGCATGTAGTATTGCCAACATTTCCTTCTCATAAATGGCTTACTTGAGATGTAGTCGTAAAAATACCCAATCACCTACAAAAAGACGTCCTTCATTGCAATGTTGATCTACCTATTGTTTCATTTGATTCTGCACCAAGGTGGTGTTATCCTTTAAAAGCTGGAGAACTTATTGTTGATGCTCGATGTGATCTTTCACTACTTGAATCTTTTTCTTCTTGATATGTCCTTTTATATTTAGAGTTTGAGGAGTGGTAATTTCTTCCAATGCATTACAAGATATGTTTGGATTCATTTCTTAATGCGCAATGTGATCTTTCAATTCTTGAACATTTTTCTTCTTGATATGTCCTTCTATCTTGATATTTTAAGGAGTCGTAATTCTTGCAAATGCTTTACAAGATATGGTCGGATTCATTTCTTCTTTCTCTGGGGTTGGTTCTTGGTGTATATCCTCTTCTTTTGATGTTTCTTGATCCTTTTCTTCCTCCTCTTCACAATCAATGTAAAATAATTTCTTCGCAGCACACTTATGACCTTTAATGTATTTATTATCATAATTGTAACAAAGTCCTTCTACTCTTTTTTCTTCCAATTGTTGTGGTGTCGACCTTCTAGGTTGTGTAAGGCTAGGAGAAACAACACTTCCATCTTTATAGTTGTGAGGGGTAGAATTCCTTGTTTCCATAATTTTTCTTTCCACTTTTCTTGCCAACTTGAATGCCTTCTTCAATGAATCAGGTTCCCTAAGATGAACCTCATGTTGAATGTTATCCTTTAAAGTCCCTATGGAGACATCAATCATCTGCTTTTCTGGAATATCATTTTCCCTTATATTCAATTTTTGAAAGTCCTCAATGTGCTCTTCCATTGAACACTTTTTTTTAAGATTTATTAATTGGCTAAAGAAGGTGTTTCTCTTGGTATCCTCATAATGTTCTATCATTTCCTCCATGAAAATTGACCACATAACAAGTTGTTTACGAGAAAAAATCCCTTTATACCATAAAAATCGATCCGGCTCTAAATAATTAGATGCATTAAGTACCTTTTGTAATAGTGGTACACCATGTAGATCAAAATATTTCTCCATCTGTAGTATCCAATTTACTAGATCCTTGTCATCAAACTTCCTCATATTGCCTCTTCTTGATTTTAGGAGCTCAATATTGAAATGACTGTAACTCTATAATTTTATATCTTCCAGTTCTAAAATCGTGACTTGCAGTAGCCCTCCACGTCCTCTTTCAAATGCCACCAATCTTATTGAAATTGGATTCTCCAAGAAAGAGTTATGCCAATCTCCCAAGATGACATGATTATATACCTTTTCTAGAAGAGTGAACTTGTATGAAGTTTCGCATGTCACTATTTTGACCTTCTGATCTGAAAAATATACAAACAAAACTAAATTTTGTCCTCTTTCTATAACTTCTTACAAAATTTCAATCTGATGCTCAGAGATAAATTTATGACAATTTTCCCAAGGTCACATGTTTAAGATGTAATTCGGGAGTCTACAAAAAACCTAACTTCCTTAGATCATATATCTGAACATATAGTGACACAAGATCAGAAATTTGAACCTAAGGTTCAGACCACTTTCTTCTCACATGGTCCTTTTTTTAGCTTCTAAAACTTCGTAGCGAAAAAGTTATAGAAAAACTTCCATGATGACCTATTTTAGATGAAATTTTGGAGCTTGCAAAAACCCTAACTTCATCAGATCATATATCCAAAAATATAGCGAGAAAAGATCTTAAATTTAGAGCCAAGGTTTAGCAAGATTTCTTCTCAAATGGGTTTTTTTTCTAGCTTTTGAAATGTCACAGAAAACAAGTTATATAGATAACTCCACGATGACCTATTTGGAGTAGCGAAACCCTACAATCCAAAGCTCTGATACCAAATTTTATGAAACCAACTCACAAAAAGATAGAAAAGATAGATCAACGCCTTAGAAATAAGCCTCTTTGAGGTGGAAACCTCCTTTACATTACACAAATGAACAATTCATGGATGATTCAAATGACAATACCTCCTTTCTATATATAGGAGTCTAAGGGGTTATAATATAATCAGAGTCGACATAGCAATAATAATGTAATGGCACAATAATAACAATAGTGGGCTTCTATGGGGCACAATAATAACAATATGGGGACTGCATGGGCACAACAATATAATAAGGGGTTGTACTAATAACAATAAGGGGTTACACTAGAAGTATAGGGACCTAACAAGGAGCAGGCCAAATTCAAGATGACACTCAACCAGGTCTACAAGATGAAGATACTGTGGAAGGAATATCAATACTTGGTCATCTTTGCATGTCGCTTGTATGGCCAATAGAGTAGGGAAACCTTCCCACAGAGTTGGGTGATTGTGTTGGACTAACTAGCCAGAGAAGGAATAGCATGCAATTGGTCTGACATATTAGATCACCAGCTGAAGGATCAGGTAACAAGAGCTTGCAAAACACCCAAATGTATGAAAGAAACAATCTAAATGTCCACCGACATCTTGGATGCAATCTGTGCCCGTCATGAGTTCTTGGGCTTGAATCAGGCATGGACATTGGTGGAGACCTCTATGAACACTTATTCTAAAATGTTGTCCAAATGCAGCTTCAGAGGAGTTATCACATAACTGTCAGATCATTTTGTCACCCCATTGCACAAGATGATATTTTAACAGGATCCACCCTACATGTCGAAGGCAGCAATGGAGGAACTAATTGATATAGCAGATTTGTATGCCTCACCATCTGGCACCTTCATAGAGAAGCCTCAATATGTTCTACCAAAGTTTGCCTTGTACAAACTTTTCAGGCAGGAAGTATCATATCACATCTCGGCAGGATTGTTAGCTAGGCTGCACCGGAAGAAGAAGGCACCTTGGCCTGCCCTTTCATTGTGGATTAGGTTATACGAGATACAAAATTTCAAGCATGCGTATGTCGAAGCAGAGGAGATGGACAAATATCCATTCGACACCTAAAGTTACAATCCGTATGACTCGCATTGTCTTGTGAAAGACCACTACACGAGAGTACAATTTACTTGGATCCACAAGGCATGTCATTGGGTGGAGGAAGACCCATGGAGATATTGTCACAACTTCTCTAGACCCAAGGAAATGGTCTGACTCACTATGGAATTTTTAGCAAATCAGTGTGAAGTAGCATCCCGGAGAGCACCAATAGCAGCAACAGAGGTAAACATACAAGTGTGTGACAAGGGAAAGAGGAAGATTATCGACATCATGGAGGAGGAACAAAGCTACAAGTTCCATGTTGACACACTTGTGTAGAAAGTAGCTTTGGGAATAAGGCTAAGAGGCAAAAACACAACAAGAGGAATGCACAAAGGAAGAGAGAAAAATGGAGAATGGAGGAAACAAAGAATGAGTTGCATGAGCTGAAGGAGAAACTCTGGAAGGAATAGGAGCTATGCGGAAAGGAGAAGGAAGTGTGGTAAGAACAGGTACAGGAGGGGGCGCAACATGTACAACAAATGAAATTGCATCTATAGAGGTATTCGACTCATTCGAATAGCTGGCATCAAGAAGATGGGGTGAACAATCGCAGGAGAAAGACTTTTCTCGAGAGATTGAACAAGCACTTGAACAGATGTATACGAACATGGAGCAACAGGAGTTAGAGCAAGATATTGACCTCATGCCCCATCACTAAGAGGTCGAACCACCCATTTCACCACATATAGAAGAGCAGAAAGTGCCAAGAGACAAAGGAGACATTGAAATCCTTAGAGACAATCTAGAGGGAGAGATGTACAACAACTCATTCGATGAGTCCCAACATAGAGTTGTACAATCTCACAGAGTGTCGACTCTAGATGATCATAGATCTCTTATGCATTTTGAGGAATGAGTGATCATGTCTAACATGCACAAACATCTAGTAGCATTGGTCAATGCTACCAGATAATATGTTGAAGCCAGTAACTCGAGTGTCCTCTTCCTGATAGCCCAGAACGAGCGAATGGATAAGGAGCTATAGATGACCAACAGGGAGGAGAATTGGTTATAGCATCTACTTAAGAAAATTTGAAGAAGGCAATATGGGATGAAGTATTTTCCCTTGACATGGTCATGCTAGCATTGTATGACAAGTTTGGTACCATGCATAATGCAGTTGTCCATCTCAATGGTTGGCAGCAGCGATGTGCTAGGAGAGCACGTATCTTGTTGAACTTGCATGTTATTGTTAATCACATGAAAAAATGGAGAATGAGATATAAGGGAGAGCCACTACACTTGCCTAAGATGATGACGCCCAGAGTGGTTGAAATGAAGGCATGCATCCAGAGTCAGATCTAGAACTAGGAAGATCTCCCGTAGCTCATGACAAGTTTACAAGCTTCCCATGTATGGGCATTCAGGAGTATGGATGGTTTTGAGCATGCACATGCAATCCCATCTATTGGGACACTTACCTAGGTGAAGACAAAGGCATAGGTTCGACTGGAGCTTGAATCGTACTTTGGCAAGTTGATGCGCATAGCCACCAACCTAGACTTTGTGATCAGTGTAGACACCATGCACAAGTATGTTGTTGGTATGGACGAACTCAAGATAATGATGCACATTCTATCAAATGAGTTGGACAGAGGAGCCCGAGCAGTGTACTCAGATGTTATGGAGGTAAGAGTTCGTTTACAAAAATATTTCACCTTAGAGTACATAGACACCATCGCGGACTACCGAGCTTGGCATTAGTTTTCCAATGTCAACCACCATGAGGATCTCAAAGAGATGGTTTTCTCACAGTTGTCCGATTCATAGTGATGGCTTGCATAGATTACACAATTCTATTTTGTCTCACATGGGTACATGTGCAAATTATATGTAATGTCTTGTCAAGTGTAAGTTCAAGTGTCGATAGTTGGATGTAATAGTCATAGTGTAGATGAAGAGTCATGAGGGTAGTTTACCTATCACAAAGGGGAATGTCAAGGGCCACCCCACCCTTTTCTATATATAGTCCCTCATAACTCATTGTATAGGATTTTGTTTAGCCATGCTTCCAATAGGAGTATCTTAGAGAAATCTTGGATAGTATTGTAACAAACCTTGGCTTCTTCACTGTGTATAGCTAGTATATCTCTTTGGAGGAGCAGGCGATTGTGGCTGTAACATTCTGCTATTAGGGCTAGTGGTTGGACATGGATGTATTGTATGACTAGAACTTACACTTCTTAATATAGCATAGCCAACATGTTTCATGCATATGTCGTATTGTATTCCATCTATCTTGTTTACTCTAAATGATATATGTATCTATTTGCTCATGCATGCATGTATGGACCATTTTGTATAAGTATGTATGAATCTTATTGATATGTGTTTATTGGTTTAACTATCACTTTGTATTGATCATTATCTTTCTTTCCAGCTGGTGATGCGTCTTCGCTTGTGTGTTCCCTTCTAAGCCACTTACTATTACAGTTTCCCAAGTGGTGCACTCACCCTACTTTCTGTGTGTTAGAACCATTCATGCACCTTCCTTGACTCACCGTGGCTATCACACCCTTACTACAAAAATGGATATCTTACTTGCCTCTATGTGAAACCGAGGTCAAGGCGTTACTGTACGACCCACTGCTGGGACTCCTACGTCAAATGATATGAGATCTAATTGGGACTTCTTATCAAGGAGATCCCCTAACATGTTGGTGGGTTTAGCACCGTCAACCTTTCTAGCTTTAGAAGGAGGGTCAGATGACAAGCTATGTCCTCTCATCCTATTTTGAACCTTTTCACATCTATCATAGAGCCTTGCACACTCAACCCTCCACGATGTCTTTCACATGCTGAACCTCTCCACATCACGAGGGAGTTTTTTGTTCTCTTGTCTGAGTTCATGTATGAGGGTGAAGGCAAAGTGGTTTGGCCAATGTTCTTACATGAATTTCTTTCCATGCTTGATAAGGAAGATGGATGTTTTGACGAACAAGCCTGTCTGTTTCTTACACACACACTTCGTGAATCTCCACGACGATGGTGTTGTAGCCTGCTGGCTAATATCATGCACTCACTTGAGAATTTATGTGATCTTATTTAAGATACTTTCCGTCTATTTAATCTAGAACATCTTGACCAAAAACTGTTACAACAACAGAAGGCTCCACATGAATCGCCTATGGATTTTTGGTAGCACTTCCATGATTTGCAATTTCAAGTTCTGAAAAGTCAGATAAAATTTCCTTATCTTTGGGATAGATTCGAGTTCTGTCTTAAGAAATTTGTCATTCCCAAGAAGAAATATGAGCCCAAGCCTTGCTCAGCATACTTCAGTGATGGAGTTGCGTAATCATAGATGGATACAGTCACTGTCACAAGTGACTATTCTCCGTCCCCTCATCAAACAGCTCCACCACTACAGGGTGAAGCAGGAAATAATGCTCACACATCTTTCCAACATCACTTTGCTAATTTTCATGCATATTTGGTTGTGAGTCCATTGAGTTATCACATGAATTTCGTACTTTTATCACTCACGTTTTCTCAAAATTTGTAAGAAGGCAAAAAGAGGCTGAGGTATCCACAAACAAGTCTTTTAGATATATATTCTAGCCAGTCTACATCCAGAGAGGGCTCTCTCTTTAAGTTTTAGCTTTGTTTTTTTAAAGATATTAGTCTAGTTGTGAAATTTAAGAGTTTTGTTTGAGTTTGGGTGGTGAGATTCAATAGCAGAGGGGTAGGACTAGATAGTTTAGGCCATTGGGCTAATGGAGTCAAAGAAGATGGCTTAACTAGACTTGGTTTCTTAACAAAAGATGGTTTTACAAAGCAAGATAGTCAAACAAAGAACAAAATGAGACTTATGGTAAATGGAATGGTTTCAAATGGGTGAAAAGCAGTTAAGAATTCTTCAACCTATTTGAAAAAGAGAAATGAATTGATTACTACTAAAGATCAATTAAGTATTCTTTAAGCAATAATCAAAGTGAATGAAATAGTAAACAAGAGCAGTCAATATTTCACTGTTTATTCTACTTTACAAGAAAACATGGAGAATGATAACCTTTGAAAACAGAGTGCAATCAAGCATATTCCGAATTACTCATTTTTGTTTATCATTCAGATATGAACATAGATGATATAAGAAACAAGTACAACTATAAAACACAAGGTATAGATGACTTATTGATCCAGTGTTTGATTCAGGAAATCCGTAGAAAGTCCTTTGTCTCAATTCTTTATCCACCAAGCCATACGAAAATTTGATCCAATCAGCACTTTATTCCAAAAACCAATATTACAGCAATCTATATGAATCCACATACAATACTTCAATTGAGGGGGTATTTATACAAAATTATTTACAAAAAATATCTCATATCAGAGTGAAATATATTATAGTGATGACTACTCCTATTTTACAATAAAATAGAAACAACTAGTCTCGAAAATAGGAGGAAGGGAAACTGATGTTGTGCTATTCCTTTTATTGCTGAGTGTGTTGGAGGTAGGCCCTAGAATTTGGCTTGTTGTTGTCTACTATGGTAACTTCGTGTTGGCTTCCCTGTTTTAACTGATACTCTTTATTTGCATTGATACACTTCGACCTGTTTGACCCTCATTTATCTCTGTTCATCTCATCATGGTAAATAGCCCAAAATTTACATTTTACCAAAAATAAATTTACAAAACTTCTAACATATCTTCCCACCATTTTTGTTCTAGAAATTTGTGCTTCTGTAGTTTTCTGAGAGTTTCATCAATCTCTGTATATCTGAAGAAGTTAGGCTAGATGGTGAATAGGTTCCTTACCTCATGTTCAATATAAAATAAGTTCTCTAAGCTATCATAGAGAACTCAGCCTGTGGGGAGAGCTTTTACTCATGAAGCACTTGTTGATGAGCTGGGCTGATCTCTAGCATACTTATTCAATTTATCAACATAATCAATGTGTTTCATTAACTTATCATTAATGACCAAAGGACTTGCTAGCCCTTTACTCTGCAAAACTGTGAACTTCTCTGTAAATGCATTGATTTCCACTTGCATATCTTGGCACCTTCTCTCTAAGTTCTACATCAAGGTTCTCTTGGTTAGAACCCCTTTTATTTCCAAAATTGTATTTGTTCTATCTGAAATGCCAAGTTGCTCCAGCTGTTCTCCATTGTGGGTGTTCAAAAAATGTATAAGCTGGTTGGCTTCTGCTGGCATTTTACCTAGTTGTGTTCTTGTCTACTGAATTACTCCATGGGCTATTTTTATTAATCCAATCTGCTCATAGATCACTTGGATGGATGGCCAAACATCATTTATGGATTGAATGATGTTAGCCCAAATGATTTTTCTAATCTCTACTAAGGGCTTATCAAAAGTGAGCTCTTGTTCCAGTGTCTTGACTTTACTTTCTAAGGCTTTAATTTCCCTTATTTTCTCCAGATATTTCATCTTTGAGATATTATAATCTATTTCCATTTTAGCCAACTTTTCTTTTGCTTGTTTCAATTCTGACACCTGTAGCCTCAATTCTTCCATGGCCTTTATCAATTCTTCTGTACTCATATTTGTACTGCTGCCCTATTGTTATCCTTGCTGTTGATGTACCTGTAATTACCTCTACTGTGGCTGCTAGGACATTTGGGGCCAATGAAATTCCAAGTGTGGAGGGGATTGTAGTTGAGAATATAAGGATTACATTAGGAGGCTGAGAGGTTGACTCTCCCGGCCTTTCTTTTAATTCTTTTTCCAATGCCTGTTCTATGTCACTTAAACTTTCGTTGAGCTTCATGAGAAGTCCATCATATATTCTTCTGATTGCTGTTGTATGACTTCTGCAGCCTGTGGATGCCTAGAAGGAGGTAGCTTCAGTTGCTTTCTTAGGGTATCAATGTCCTCTTCTTTCTTCTTAATTAGTGCCTTTATGCCTTCAGCATCTTTGGGGTCATGCCCCAGTTCAATGATGATCTCTTCCAAGGATTTGATTCAGTTATCCTTGGCCAGAGAAGAGGCTTTTTCCAAATGTAATTGAGCTACTGTGTTGTCTAAGGAGTTTTGTAACTGGTATGCCAACATTGCCTTGTCAGCCAATGCAGAATAGACCATTTCCCCAATCTGCTTGTGAAGTTCAATTTGGTCCAAAGGATGAATATCTTTACCTAGGACCTCCAAGTTTGTCCTAATGTAATCTACTGCTGAATGGGGTTGCTGCACCTTTGGCTTAAAATAACTCATTAACATTTTTCCTTCTTTAATGTCATAGGCAAACATTAACCTCTGCTGGTTTGAGGGGGCCATTCTCAAGTATTGATTATACATTTGAATCCTTACAGGATCATTTTTGGCCTTTATTTTTGTGAAAGTCTTTTTAATATCTAAGGCCTGTTTGCTTTGTGGCCTGGTAGATGATGCTTCTACACTGTGTTGTCTTTCTAGCTCCTACCTATGTGAGCTAGTTGATGTTTCTACCACTAGGGAAGTCTGTTGGCTGACTACCCTTTCTCTCCTCTGGTTGTCTGTGGTTTCTTCAACAATTTCATCTTCTAATAGGGGATTGAATCTTTGCCTCTTTGAGCTAGGCTATCCTGTAGGTCCACCTGTTGGGAGAGTGGCTTCTCTATCTCTCTTCCTATTTCTTTCCTCATTTAGAGGAGTTTGCAATGCTGAAATTCCTGTTGCTTTAGTTTGGGCTGGAGGAATTTGTACTTGATGATCTGTCATTGTATGTTGCTTTGTGTTATCTATTTCTTTGCCTTTTGAAGTTCCTATGGCAGGTATGTTGGTTTCCTGTGCAGGCTGTTGAGAAGTTCCAGCAGACGATGTACCAATTCCCGATTGTTGAGGCAGATTGAATGATACCTGTCCAAAAGAGCCTAGGTCAAGGGTTTTTTCAAGATCTTTCATAGCATTTTCCATCTTTTATTGCTCACTAATTTCTTCTAATAAGGTCCCTTCTACCCATTCATCCTGATTTGCAAACTGTTCAATTTCTGGGATCTTATGATGTATATAAACTGACAGCCTGTTTCTTACCCTTCTGTCACTTATGAAACTATTTGGGTCATATGGCACCCACTAAAAACTTTTCTTCATTTTAAGGTGTTCTTCTAAAATCTTCTCAACATCTTGCCATGCATCCCTAGAATTGATGACATAAGGGCCTAACTGGTTTTTGATTCTTAGTTGAGCCTTCTTCTTTGCATTACAAAAATGGACTAAGTCTGCATTGATGATCTGTTTAAAATACTCTAGTGCAAATAATCTCATGGGCACATATCTAGGCAACTTGAAAGGGCAAAGTTCACACCCATACATTCTGATTTCTGTGTGATTTTGGTATAGGTACCAGTCACCTATCTTGTACTATTTAGAGAGCTACAAAATCTTCTTCGTGTCACCAGTGATCCTAGGAGGGGGAGCTCCTATCAACAAAGTGGATGCTGGATGTACAAATAAGTCAATGAATTCATTATAGGTATAAGGGGTGTCCCAGGTATTGTGGAAGATTGACGTCAAAAAAATCATAGACCTTCGATTTCCTTTTGAGTCTAATTTCCTTATGGGGAAAGGAAAGTTGTCTAGCTGATGATATAACAAACGATGGTATATAAAAAATGTGTTTTTGAAGATTCCTTCCATATCCAAATTCAGGAATTGATCATGGATTGTTTTGGCAATGAATGTGGCATAGTCATACTTGACAGCAGGGGATTGTCATAGAGTAAACATTGACAATAGAACTAGGGTGATGTCATCAACAAATTCACTAGACCTAAATCCGAAGATCAGGGATATCATGTCAACAATAAGTTTTCTAGTTTTAGTGAAGTAGGTCTATAGATAGGGAGGTGGGCCTTGAGGCTAGTACTTTAGTCCCATGAACATCTAAGCAATGTGGGTTATCTCTGATTTGGGAAATTGAGATGCTTGTTCAAGTAAAAATCCCATGGAAAGGCAAGCAAGGGGCTCAGTGGAATGGGACTGTATCATCTCATTGATAGATTCAGCAATTATGGGAAAAATGACAGTTTGAGAAGGTGACATAACTGATCTATGTACAGGGTCATAGTTAGCACAGCATTGATGAATGATGTCTGGGAAAACATGGACTGAGGGGAGGTAATACATGGGAAGGTTTGATTCCCATAGTCTAAAAATATCATAGTTGCTTAGATAACTATCCTTGATTTGGCAAAAGGTCTGAAGATGGTTCCCGTCACCAGATAAATCTTTTATTTGGAAATCTTTGTCGGCGAGGGGTAATTAATCTAAGTCTTTATGAGGTCCATTCATGGGCACGACATTCAGGGCTATGGGGGCTTCCATATTTAGTCCTTGTGTATTCAAACTGGAATTTGGGATTTTTGTGGAAAATTGGACTAAACAACAGGCTTAGGGGTCTTCTTATGACAGCTACAGACTGTTTTTAACTTGAATTTGGCTTTCTCTGGTAGAAGTCTCAGTAAAATCTGAAATTGCAGGGTTACTGGAAAAATGGATAAATACCTGGTTTAAGAAGACAAATTGTGCAATTGTAGGTTGAATGCCGAACTGGAAAGCGCGTCTGTGGTTTTTCTGGCCAGGTGGTAGTTGAAAAGCTGGTATAGTCGACTGGACATATTTTTTTTCATGGGAGCTGGGTGCACTGCATTACAGCGAAAATGACGTTTATTCGTTCTTTTAACGAAATTCGGTTTGACAGGTATTTTTTGGCATTTATTGGGAAGATGATGTCAGCGTGATGGGACATCTTGTCACTAGCAGACGATGGTAAGCAGTTTTCCCCGCAACGCTTTTGGGGTTGGGCGGTTTCAGATGGAAGGCAAGCGAGCATGTTGGAAGCACGACGCGTGGCGGAGGTACGGTGGAAAACCGCCGAGCGATTGCAACTTAAAGCTAGGTCACAAGGGGCTTCGCGAAATGATTGTCGACCGTTGGATGGTGAAGGGATAATTGGACGGCGAATGGGTAACGAAGTTGGGCAGGAGTTAATGTATGTGGGCCCGACTGAATTAATGATTTTAATAAATCATATTGGGGTGAATTTGATTGGCTAGGGTAGGTTATTAATTAACTCAGATGGTTAATTAATCCCTATGTGCAGCGGGAAGATTTTTAATAAGTTTAAAATAAACTTATTAATCTGTGTTTATTATATAATGGTTATATACCATTGGGGCAGGATTTATATAATGCGTGGGGGTTTTATATAACTACATTAATACGGGAAGGGTTAATAATTTTCGAGAGTTATATAATAATGGTTAAAAATTAATATGAAATAGAATGAAAGTAAGCACCAAGCCAATATAAAAAATTCACATAGAAACTTAGGCTAAAAGTGGGAAAAGGGTTTTTTTTTTTTAAAGTGATATAATGCCTTTCTTAAGAAAAATAGGTTTTTCACTTAGGATAAACTTTATGAAAATGAGATGAATGATGGATGGATGATTTATGAGCATTCAGGCTTTTAGATCATTGGGCCGAGGGTCCGGTCCCTCCAGAAGTCAGAGAAATTCTCTGAGCCCCTTTGATTTTCAAAGACCTTAATGCTTTAGTGGGAATTAGTGAAATCTTTTAGGAAAAATGTGAATGGAAGTTAGTTATTAAATCTCGCCTTGTTTGAATTGCATCAAGTGTAATGTATGCCTTGCACTGGTGACAAAAGTAGAGATCGACACATTTAGAAGCATTTTTCACCACAAGTATCATTCTGCAACACCATCTACCTACCCTACCTACTATAGCCTGACATTTTTTCTTCTTTATTTGGGTGCACTTAAACTGGCAAACCCTTATCAATTTTATTTTTCTTTTACATGGCAAGCCTACCTAAGTCTACACTTATTACATCCACGGGCTCAGATTATACTATTGAGCTCCTTTTTATTTACTCTACCTATCTACTTATCTGTCAAGATTAATCAGTTTGGTCAAATTTTATTCTCTATCTCTAAAACATGAAATTGAAAGATGAATAAATCAAGTTTAAATAGTTTGAATCTTCATTAATTGTGGCATAAGTTTAAAAAGTTGCACACAATCTTTATTACAGAAAATGAAATAGTAGTGGCATTTAGACTTGCACACTTTCCTAGTCTTTCTTTATTTGGGGTTCATTTCTTTCACTTTTTTTACCATTTTATTCTTTTCACCCTTTGATTTTTCTTTTAGGGTATACCCTCTTTACATTTTTTAAATTTTTTTGATTTTTTAACAATATGGAAAACCTTTGCAATATGAAAAGGTATGAACATATTACAAAGCTCCTCAAGTCAATCATGAAATATGAAACCTATAGGTATAGGAGCATAACACATACCACAACCTTCGTCTTCACACTTGGATGGTCCTCCGGATGATACTATCTTGTGCTCTTCCATTCCACACTCCACGCTTGTTGTTAATGGGGATCAAACCATCGACAGAGTTGGCATTGCACAACCAACATGCACTATCATTTATGAAGAGTATGACTGGGATCTTAAGCATCAAAAAGTGGCGAAGGATTAATTCTTTCTGTCTGAGCATCCTCCGCTCCTTTCTGGCCTCTTTGGTGAACTTGCCATCCATGATTTCGCATGTCTATCTTCATCTATGGATGCACCTATTTTTGATCACTCACAAGACACAATGGATGTCAATCCATCATCCAACAATGGAGATAATAAATTATTCATTGAAAACCCACTTAACTTTTCATCTGCCTTTTCGGGAAACATAGAGGGTGAATTTTTCCACTATTTCCTCTACCACTCTGTTTGATTCATTAGATCATGAGGATGTCGATGAACTCATTTATTTTACTACTCATATATTTCATGATCTATTTTCTCCCATATTTGATCATGATGATGATTCTATTGTAGTTGATTCTTCGAAGCCACCTGTTTATGATGATCTATCTGTCGACTAACTCGAAACCCCCCAAATTGTCGGGGCACTTTAGCTCAAGCTGATGGTTATGTCAAGCCCTCTCTGTCATGAGGTTGGTTTCACTTCCGATCAGAAAATTGTTTAAACACCCAAGGCTTCTCATCACTCATATGCATGCATTAAAGATCAATTTGACACACATATCATATTTCATCCTCTCGAACTGCATGATCCCATCGCTCATGCATTGGAGGAATTTTACATTGCAAGCATATGTGCATGACGCAAGTTGTCTTTGTTTCCTTCATTTGCTTCCATGTCATAATCAAGAGTATACGTATGCTTGGAAGTTGCACGTAGTGTTGCACACCATCGTGATAAGTCCACAGACTATATATCATGTACTTGCACTCACTTATGTTCTGTGGACATATTGAATCATGGAGTATGTTTGTCTTCATTCTTATATGTTTCTTATTTCCTGGTTTGCACAACTGGATTGCTCATGGACCATGCCTTCAACAACATGGGTCAACCAATGCACCAGTGGCTACATTGAAAGTATTACTTCACGTGATCAGGCCCATGCACCATTAGCTTAGGAGTAGGAGTAGTGTTTTCTTTTGGTTGTTTTCTTGTATGCTTGTTTGCTTACTTTCCTCGCATGTCTGTTTTTCTACTTGCTTGTTTTCTTACCTGCTTTTCTTTCACACTTACTTCTGCTTTGGATTTGTTTTATGTTTTTTTTCTTGTTTTGTGCTTGTAGGTTAGTTTTGCATGGAACTGTGTGTGACTCGTAAAACAAGATGGGTAAAGTACAAGATGACTTGTACAACTATCAACATTTGGTTATCTATTGTCCACTCTCTTATGTAGGAACTTGTTATCTTCAGTCGTGATACGTAAATGGAAAATACGTATTGTTCGAAGTGAACTTTGGTGAAAACACAGTGCTTGCACACTAACTGGTGTCACCTACTCCGGTCGGTTGTTTTTGTGTTAACCCTTGTCAACTCAGTCAAGTAGAGTAAGGTGAGGGGGAAAACCTTAACAAGCACATTAGAGGTATATAATAAACTACTTCTCTAAAGGAACAACCTCTTCTGATCTCAATAAGTCAGGATCCCTCTTCCCTCTCTAAATGAATAAGTATTATGCAGAGTTATGAAAAATAAAAATAAAAATGAAAAGTGAACAAATTTAAAAAATGAAAAATGAACAAGGAAAAAGAAGAGAAAGGCTTCCTGCACAGAGAGATGATGCAAGTAACTCCGTCAGGGTACTGACCAAGCTCACTAGTAGCAAAGTGATTCTTGTGTTCCTATGTGACTCCACCAGGGTACTGTGTAGGCCTGCTGGTAGTGGAGAAACACCAGAGATGAAACAAAGACTCTGATGACTATACTGCGTGTGCACCAATATACCCCTAACCCCAATAAAAAAAACAATGTTGGCATGGATTGGAATGTGTGTCAACTGACTAAGAGCTTAACAGATGCTACATCTTAAAATCAAGAAAGTGTGGAAACCAAGATGAACTAAGAACTGAACAATACTTCCAGAGGTATTAGACTTGCTTTCCATGAACAGGGTCCATTCAGAGAGATGGAGTTCTATCAATGTGTCACCAAGTGTTGTAGTAGATACAACCACCCTGCAAAATTTTTCCTTAGCTTTGTTTGGGGGCCTCCCTACAAACCACCCTCAACAACATGTCTTGCATTGTCAAGTACACAAGCTTCAATGGTTTTCTAGTAGATTTCCAACCTGTGCATGATAGCTCGTTGCATCCCCCTCACAGTTTGTTTATTCAGACTTGGTCTAGATGTAGGCTGAGCAACTCCCTTAAGAAATTGTGCAATTTTGGAGGGGAATGATCCTTCCCTCCAGAAATTGTGCAATCCTGTCTAGCAGCCTGTTGGGCTCCAGAATTTTGCAAATCGGCCTGTCAACCTTCACTAGAAAAATTGGCAATCTATCCTAGCAGGATTTCTAAGCCCAAAAATTGTGAAATTCTGGGCAATAGTGAGTTTCTCAGCCTAGAAATTACACAATCCTTCTAGGTAGCCAACCTAGCTCCCTCCCAAAAATGCACAAATTGTCCCTTCATTCAAGTGGCCTATTGCATGTGCCATTGGGATGACCGGCCCCACCTGGGACTGAGAAAACTTGATTGCATGCATGGGCTACTTTTTCTTGAAATAGAAAAAAGAAACATGCAAAAAGAATCCTTAGATTTTAGGGAGCTATTTTTAGCAGCTGGAGGTTACATGCAAAGATTGTTTTAGAATCTTTCTTCCAAGTGTCACTTTTTCCTAGATTTTTCTAATGCGCATCATGAACCTCAAAATTATTTATTCTACGCTTTAGATATCACTTATTGACATTGATCTTAGAGCTATGACATCCCACAACACATCCAGGAGTCTTCGACACATCCATCTCAACTATTTTCAGGTAAGTCCTCTTATTTTGTCTTTTGCATCATTTTTGTCACTTTTTGTGTTTTGGCTTGAGTGAGTGCTTTTTTCTTGATTTAAGTGAACATTTGTTGTCTCTTGCATGCATATTATCTTGTACTAGCACCGTTTCAGTTTTCGTTAGCATCTCACTGTTGTTGCATGCATGAAATTGTTTTGCACGAACAATCACTGATTCAACAACTCGCTTCACACACATGCATGTTGTTATGTTTTCTGAATCTTCCATTCACTATTTGCATGCATGATCATTCACTCCTACTTACACTCCATATTTCCATGCATTCACTTGCACATTTGCTTTCAGTTGCCCGTCAGCAGGTCTGGGCAACCTTGGCTCGGACTCCGCTTCACTATGAAAACATTGCCCAATCCTGAGAGGGAAGGCTCTACCTTCTTCTTAGAAAATGCACATTTATGCCTGTTGACTATCCTCTAGTCTTGCATTGCACAATTCTAATAGGCAGTGACTTCTGTCCTAGAAAATTGCGTAATGCAGTCACTAGGCCTGCAACCCTTACATGTAGAAATTGTGCATTACACAATTCCAATAGCTAGAAAGCTAGCTTGGATTGCACATTGCACAATTCCTGCAGCTAGCTAGCGTCTAGACAGCGCATACTTCCTTTGGCGTAGTTCTGGTAGCCAGTCTCCTGGCATCCCAGGAAAAATTGCACAATCATTGCTAGTTAATCCCCAGGTATGTTGCATGTTGTTCCTTAAGTTTGCTTTGGTTTTAGCTGACATATTTCTTTCCATCCATGTCATTGTGTCTCCAAATCCTGTAGGTGTTCATCTGCCTCTCAGCAAATCAGGATCAATGGCCTCCAAGAAAGAAGCATCAAAGGACACTGACGGAAGTGCAACTGGAGCAGCAGTTGAGCGACTGTCTACAAGTTTGCCGATCTATGAAGACACCAAGATGATTGTAGACAAGGACATCAAGATGAAATGGCAAGAAGTCAGTGATGCATTTGCAGGCATATTTGAAGAAGATATCAAAGACCGCCAAGTCTATACGAACATCCACAAGCTTGACTTGTATCGGATTGCATGCAGGTATCCCGTGCTCCCATGTGTGGACATGATACACTAGATTGTCTCGCACACTGATACTGAGACAATGACATTAAACAGTGTTAGCGAGATGAAGATTACTACCTTCAAGGAACATGATTATGAATAGATGTATCAGATGTCGAAGCCCATTATCACCATGGAGACTCCCTTCAACATACCTAGTAGCAATGCCAACACCAGAGATATATTGAATAATTGGGTGAAGGAGCCAACCAAATTTAGGATGACACCCAACCAGGTCTACAAGATGAAGATACTACGGAAGGTGTATCAATACTTGGTCATCTTTGTTTGTCGCTTATATGGCCAAGAGAGCAAGGATTCCCACAGAGTTGGGTGATCGCGTTGGACCAACTGGGCAAAGAAAGCATAGCATGCAAATGGTCGGACACATTGGATCACCAACTGAAGAATCAGGTAGCAAGAGCTCAACAACCACCCAAATGCATGCAAGCAGAAATCTACATGTCCACCCACATCTTGGATGCAATCTTTACCCATCAGGAGTTCCTGGGCTTGAAGCGTGCATGGACATTGACAGAGACCTCTGTGAAGACTTATTGTAATATGTTGTCCAAATGCAGCTTTAGAGGAATTATCATACAACTGTCTGATCATTTTGTCACCCTAGTGCACAAGACGATGTTTGAACAGGATCCACCCTACATGTCAAGGCAGCAATGGAGGTACTGATTGATATAGCAGATTGGTATGTATTGTTAGGACCCAGAATTGACCAATTTTGACCTTATATTTCTGCCATAATACTATCCTTTTCAGTCATAAGTTATAAGCTTTGATTACACAATGACTTAATCACCCCAAGGTACGAAGTAACCTTCCGCATATCTATATGTTTAATTGTTCATTGCATATTCGTGAGTATCTTTACATTTATCTTTGGAAAAGCTGACTAAGTTGCCAAGTAATTGTCTTAAGCCCGCAGGAATTATAACTTATAGTTGTTGTAACACCAGAAACAACAACTACACAGTTGCTGCAACACCAGAAACAACAACTACGCAGTTGCTACAACACCAGAAGTAGCAACTACGCAGTTGCTACAGTCAGCAACAGCAACCATCTAAAGCGGGCTATTTTGCAACAGCTGGGAATAACAAACGGCAATTATCCGAAGAACACTGACGTGGCATGATCAAGCAGCTGTCTAAAGCGGGTAGAACACAGTTACCATGGCTTAAAAAAGGAATAGCATGGGGAAACGGCAAAGGAATGCGAGAATCCCAAGAAGACGGTCGAAGTTGGTTATCAGCTGTGTAACAACCAGAACCTAAGAAAGAATATATTATTATATTGTTGTAACAACATTCTGTAATTCTTATTTTTGATAGAACGGGTTAACCGAATGAACTGTAACAATCTATTGTAATAGATGTCTCCTCTATAAAGAGGAGACATCTACATTAGACAAGGGAGGATGGTCTGTAAGTGAAATTTTGAGAGACATCAGCAAGTCTAAAATTTATTGTATTTGAATCTTTTGGCCGATGAATAGAAGATCGTTCTGAGCACTTAAGCTAGCCTTTGTGTTTTGGGGAATCTTATGAGAGGGACTAGGCCCACCTTCCTCACAAGATTCACCCATTTACTTTTCTGTTAAGTGTGTAAGTGTGTGATAGTTTCTTTCTGTTGATACTCTGTTTGAATCTTGTAGCATTACCTCTGGTAATTCTGTTTTGCTAGCACTCTATTTCATTAATTGCTTGAATTTGTGCAAGTGTATTTTCACCGGTGAATTCGAGTGCAGTGTATATTAGCAATCTGATTTCAGGGGCAGGTGCTGAACATCCTCACCTGGAGGATAGGGTCTTGATCCTCTGCCAACAGAGCATCCATCTCTTTGCTTTCCAGATTTTTAATCTTAATTAATTACTTTTATTTTATCAGTATTGTGATAACTTAGCGTAAGAATTACGCATACCACAACTCTTAATGCTTTTAGAATTAAAGTACATACAGTACGCGGTAGCCTTTGGAATAAAAAGACTTTCCCAGGTTGACAATTAATGTGGTACTTGATTGTTTAATTAATAAACAATTCAACTAGCCAACATGTATCACCATCTGGTACCTTTATATGGATATACAACGTGGACAAGCCTCAAAATGTTCTACTGAATTTTGCCTTGTACAGACTCATCATGCAGGAAGTATCATATCACATATCGGCAGGATTGTCAGCTAAGCTGCACTAGAAGAAGAAGACACCTTGGCCCACCCTTCCATTGTGGATTAGGTTATATGAGATACAAAATTTTAAGAATGTGGATGTCAAAGCAGAGGAGATGAAGAAATATCCATTCGACACCCAAAGTTACAATCTGTATGACTCACATTGTCTTGTGAAAGACCACTTCACGAGAGTATAGTTTACCTGGGTCGACAGGGCATGTCATTGGGCGGAGGAAGACCCATGGAGATATTTTCACAACTTCTCCAGACCCAGACAGCTGGTCGGCCTGACTGTGGAATGGTTAGTGATTCAGCGCGAAGTAACATCCCGAAGAGCACCAATAGTAGCAGCATTAGAGGTAAACATACTAGTGCATGACAAGGGAAAGAGGAAGATTGTCGACACCATGGAGGAGGAAAAAAGTTGCAAGTTCCGAGTAGACCCATTTGTGCAAAAAACAACTTTGGAAATAGAGGTGAAGAGGCAACAACGCGACAAGAGGAATGCGCAAAGGAAAAGAGAAAAATAGAGAATGGAGGAAACAGAGAAGGAGTTGCATTAGTTGAAGGAGAAACTCTGGAAGGAATAGGAGCTGCACAGAAAGGAGAAGGAAGTGCCCCAGGAACAGGTACAACAAGGGGTGCAACATGTACAAATAGATGAAACTGTGTCCGTAAAGTATTTGATTCATCTGAACAGTTGGCATAAGGAAGATAGGGTGAAAAATCGCAGGTGAAAGACTTTTCTCGAGAGATTGAACAAGCACTCAAATAGATGGATATATACATGGAGCAATAGGAGTTAGAGCAATATATCGACCTGATGCTCCATCACCAAGAGGTTGACCCACCAACTTCACTGCATCTAGAAGAGGAACAAGTTCCAAGCAACCAAGGAGACACTGAAATCCTTGCAAACAATCTAGAGGGAGAGATGCACAACAACTCATTCGATGAGTCCCAACATAGAGTTGTGAAATCTCAAAGAGTGTCGACTCCAGATGGTCATACATCTCCTACATAGTTTGAAGAATGAGTGATTGTGTATGATGTGTGCAAACATCGAGTAGCATTGGCCGATGTTACCAGAGCATATGCTGAAGACACTAGCTCAAGTGTCCTCTTCCTGATAGCCCAGAATGAGTGAATGGCTAAGGAGCTATAGATGACCAACAAGGGAGGAGAATGGGTTACAACATCCACCCAAGAAAATTTGAAGAAGGAAATACTGAATGAAGTATTTTCCCTTGACATAATCATGCATGCGTTGTATGCCAATTTTGGTACCGTGCATAATGCAATTGTTCCTCTCAATGATTGGCAGCAACGATGTGCTAGGAGAGTGCGTATCTTGTCGAATGTGCGTGTTGTTGTTGATTACTTGAAAAAAATGGACAATGAGATACAAGGGATCCCCACTACACTTGCCTAAGATGATGAAGCCCAGAGTGGTTGAAATGAAGGCACACATCTGGAGTCGGATCTAGAACTATAAAGATCTCCTGTAGCTCATCATGAGTTTACAAGCTTCCCATGTATGGGCATTCAGGAGTATGGCTGTTTTTGTGTGTGCATATGTGATTCCATCTATTCGGACACTTACCCAGGTGAAGACAAAGGCATAGGTCTGACTGGAGATTGAATCATACTTTGGCGAGTTGATTCCAATAACCACAAACCTAGACTTGGTAATCAATGTAGACACCATGCAAAAGTATGTTACTGGTATGGACACACTCAAGACAAGGATGCGCATGCTATCAAACGAGTTGGATAGAGGAGCCCGAGCAGTGTACTCAGATGCTATGGAGGCAAGAGTTTGTTTCCAGAAATATTTCACCTTAGATTACACAGAAACCATCGCAGACTACCAAGCTTGGCATTATTTTGCCACTGTCAACCACCATGAGGATGTCGAAGAGTTGGTTTTCTCATAGTTGTCCGAGTCATAGTGATGGCTTGCATGGCTTACTCAAGCCTATTTTATCTCACATGGGCACACGTGCAGATTGTATGTAATGTCTTTTTAAGTGTAATTTCAAGTGACGATAGTTAGATGTAATAGTCATAGTGTAGATGAAGAGTCATGAGGATAGTTGAACTGTCACAAAGGGGAATATCAAGGACCACCCCACCCTTTGCTATATATAGTCCCTCATAAGTCATTGTATAGGCTTTTGGTTAGCCAAGCTTCCAATATGAGTATCTTAGAGAAATCCTTGACAATATTGTAAGGATTCTTAGCTTCTCCACTGTGTAGAGCTAGTATATCTCTTTAGAGGAGCAGTCGGTTGTGGCTATAACATTCCACTATCGGGGTTAGTGGTTAGACATGGATGTATTGTATGACTGGAACTTACACTTCTTAATATAACGGAGCTAGCATGTTTCATGCATATGTCATATTTTATTCCAACTATCTTGTTTACTCTAAATGATATATGTATCAGTTTTCTTACGCATGCATGTATGGACTATTCTGCATAAGTATGTATGAATCTTACTTAAATGTGTTTATTGGTTTAATTGTCACTTAAGATTGCCCACTATCTTCCTTTCCAGCCGGTGATGCATCTTCTCCCGTGTTTTCCCTTCCAAGCCATGTATTATTACAAGTTTCCAAGGGGCACACTCACTCTACTTTCCATGTGTTATAACCATTCATGCACCTTCCTTGACTCAATGCATCTATCATACCCTTGCTACCAATAGGGACATCTTACTTGCCTCTGTGTGAAACCGTAGTTAAGGCAATAGCATACGACCCACTAGTAGGACTCCTACACCAAACGGTCTGAGGTCTAATTATGAATTCTTACCGGGGAGATCCCCTGGCATGTTGGCGGGTCCAACACTGTCAACAGGAACATATCTCAATAACTCCAAAAATCTGCTAGTATACTCCTCATCGGCCATAGAACCCATTCACAACTCATAATACTCTTTACTTCTATCATCATAGTAACTCTTAGATAAGTACTTCTTCTTGAAGAGCCTTTCAAATGCATTCCATGTCAAATCATCCTCATGTATGTCCTTGAAAATCTTCACGTCTTCCCACAAAACATCTGCTTTACATTTGAGACTGAAAAGGGCTATTCTTGCTTTCATGTTTTCTGAGCAATCATGCAACCTAAAGAATTTCCTCATGCCAAGAAACCAAGCCTCTACATCTTGTGAATTATTCATCTCTCCATCAAAGGTAGGTGTCTTTGCCTTCTTGAACTCATCGACAAGTATCCCCTATCATTCCTCATGTAAGGATGATAATGATGATGATCATGATGTCTATCAGAACTAGAACTAGAGTAGTACTTGTGTTTGTCACCCCTCCTATCTGAAGTCTCCAACATCTTGCCATCTCTGATAGTGTCAAATCTATCTGACCTATGTATTTTATGAGACACGCTGCCATATGCCCCATTATTTCTGTGCTCATGCCCATGGCTAATCCAAATAGGTCCCGATGGATGCAAATTTGATGAGCTCTGAAGTAATATCTCATTCACCTCTACTTGTTTCTCTTGTGCCTCGATGATTTTTTCATTGTCTTCTTTGCAACTTCTTATTTCTTCCCACAAGCTTCCCAATATGTCTGCCAAGTCAGAAGAATTCCCCACACCATGCTACCCACCTGATGCATAAGGAGATTTTATGTATACTACTACCTTGCTAGCCATCTGATCTCTTTCCTTCAAGGCATACTATGTCAACTAAAAAGAATCACCATAAATCAATGTACCTTAGCATAACTAAGGGAGGATACATTGCCTGCAAGATCATCAAATCAACGTGATGCATGCACAACATAACCATAATAACATATATACATATATCAATAAGTGCATCAATGCATAACCATCATGTTAACTAGGGTCCCATCACTAATGCAAGGCCATATCAAAAATGCATACTATGACCTCATGCATGAAAAAAACAATACTCCAATATACACATTGCCTCATACAGCTATCCACCTACATAAACAATCCCTAATCAACTACACATATGCATAACCGCATGTAGTGAACTCTTGTAATAAACCTACAAGATTGAGGCATTTAATCAAATAACCAAGAAGGCAACCCAAGGTATAAGGATGTAATCAAGCTGCGTATAATTGTATAACCAATCATATACCCATAACAATGCATTCCATAAAATTGACTTCAAGTTCCTTAGGATAACCTTACTAATACCATGATCAATATGATGCAGTGCAACAAGCACATGAAATGCACGTGTAAGAGCCACATATGCAATTCACATGCATGCATGACCAACACATTCACCCATATTTGTAGCACCAAATATGATCCAAAGAGAGTGTAACCATGCTCTGATACCAATCTATAACACCCCCTCCCAGGTCTACCCAAATTAACCATGCCAACTAGGGTAAAAATGAGGAGATATTTATAAATAATGAGTTCATACAAGTGAGACAATTTTTAGATGGTGGAGGAATAACCCATTAAAAAGTGTTAATAACCCAACATTTCAGATTGCCAAGATGATAATATAATCAAATTCAACCTCCTATGTCACCTTAAGGAAGTGGAATTGATGAAACATCACATATAATCATCCAACATCATCAAAAGAACCCTCAAGAGACAAGTCAGCCACTCAGACAACCTGTCCCTAGGTCCCACTGTTATTTTGCAGCTCTTAGGCCATAGTCATTTTCATGCTATGAGCAAGGGAGCAGCCAATGACCTAAATTTTCTCACAGCTCTTAGGCCATAGTTGCTCTCATATTATGGGAAAGAGAGCAGTAAACAACCTAAATTCACTCTCATAGGCCTGCCTACCAATGACTATGGACTAGAATTGCCAGTTCTGTGCCAGTGACCTTAGGATTTAAGCCACTTTTCTAGCCCAGAATACTGGCCTCTGCCCAAAACTTATTGTAACTTCCAGAATTCATTAGAAACATAATAAAAATGTTGATAAATCAAAAATCATCCTAAGGACTAGGCCTGAGCATCCCCAACCGGGATTGGCATTTTGTCAAACACTTGGCATCAATGCAACTTACAAGTCTAGGATACAAGACAAAGCATAAATGACTGAAACAAATTATGAAAGATAACAAGAAGCATCACGTTCTTCTCCATTGAACCAATACATCATCAATTAGGTCTTGCATCCATCCATTTATTAGTTACAAGTAAATATATGAAATAACCATGACATGAACCAATCATTCAACCATGCTTATAACCAGCATAAAATCATATAAATATCATAAATATGACAACCATTAAATCCACATATAAATTAGTGAAAAAGTAAGAGAAATTAGATTTAATTAATCATAGGAAAATATGACCAAGTTTGAGACTTCCAAGTACCACCCGACCATAGACATGGCCAAAGAAAATCTCTCTTTCATTTAGTCACCCCCATGCCATATTCCAAGCATTAATGTGGGATCTCATAGAACAACCAATCCAAGAACAACCTAGGGAATCTAGAGGTTAAACCACCTCCACCCACATCCAGTTGTGATCACACCAAAATCGTTGGTCCAATTACAACCGAATTGAACTTGGAATGTCATCTCGGATCCATCACTATTCTTAAGGAATTTTCTATCTCCTTGTCTCTCAAGCTTTACTGCAATCCAAACCCGGATCACTAGGCCCTAAACTGAGACTACTCCCTTAGTATTTATGTGTATCCCACAAAAACCAATCAAGGGATTCCTATGCCTTTGGGAATAAACCTTAAGACCATCTCTGCCCCAAATTCTGAAATCCTTCTAGCAATTCAAAAGTTCTGAAACTGAAATAAAAATCCCAACATACCATGGCATCCAGAAAAAGGCTAGGCTAAGCTGAAATCTATTATCATAACCTGGCAGGACCATGCCATTGATGGCAAGATAAGCATGCACCAATATGCAAAGCCATGCATGTCCAAACCAGCTAGTAAATCACACATGAGAAAGGATACATGCAAGTATTCCTACTAAATTTGCTCGGTCCGGCTGTCCTTTCCTTGATCCTTGCTTTATTTTCTTTTCCTTTCTTTGCTTTCCCTTTCCTTTGCTCCAAACTATAGTTCTCCAAGAAAACTCTAAGTGACGAAGAGAGTGAGAGAGAGAGAGAGAATAATAAGAGAGATCCAAACTTGAACTTGAGAAAAACCATGAACTGGTCCTCAGAAGCCCTTTTATGCATGAAACCTATAATTTCTTCATTTTCCATTATTTTCCTTTAATTTCCTCCTCACATGCAACCTATGACCTTTTACCTTCCTTTTCTCTTGGTTTTCTTTATTTTCATAAATAAATGTGTCAAATATGCCTTTTTTCCTTTTGATGCTTTTTCCTTAGACTTTACCAATTTTTGTTAGCCAAAACACACATCCAATGATGCCCACTAGGATATCTTTGCCCAACATTTAGCTTGGAACGTGTCCCTTAGCTGTGGTCTTATTTTTCCTCTATTAACTTTTTTTACATGAACTTTTTACGAGGGTTGTCCCAGATGAATTATATTAAATGTGATAAAAATATGTTATATTTTTTTGTATGGTTCGTGAATGAATGCTTAAATATATTTGTATTTTCTGTTGTCAACTTCTTATGATGTCCATGGCTATATGAATATCTAGTGTTTTTAATTATGTTGTAGAGCTCATAAATTACAACTTTTTGTTGGTAATATTGGCATTGATGTCAAATGGTCATGATAAGGAAACTTATTGCCATCAAGCTGATTGATTAATATTAATGAATGTTGTTGACGTAATTGCAAAGGCTAAAAGTGATGTGAACAAAAGCAATGTAAAGGTTGGATATGATAAAATGGAATGTAAAATATTGAGACACAAGCTGAAAAATATATGCTTTCATTGAACAAAATGTATGATACAAGATAATACAAATATGATCTATCTCTTGTAATCATTTATTATTGAATTGTTTTATTTCATCCTCTATTTATATTACAATTTTTTTTTAGAATTGAAAATGAAGAGACAAGCTTGTGAATAGTTTTAGAAGACGAAGAGACAATGCCTCATTTCATATTCCTAGAAAGAATACAAACAATCAATAAGGCTTTCATATAAAAGATACATTGTTAAATAGAAAGATACATTCTTGATGTGAAGAAGTTTGCATAAGAAGATTGATGACCAACAACAGAAGAGGCATAATGTTGTAAAGGAGAAGCAGTGCGACAGTAGGATTGACAGCAAAATTGTATATAAGGTAGCCAACATTTGTGACTTGATGTTGCGATTGAGATATTTATGTCCCTTTCTATGTTGTAATGTGATAAATAAAAGGTTGTAGCCTGTTGAGGTAGGAGCACCCTGTGGCTTGTACCCTATAGAAAATTTGTGGCAGTAGGAGATTCCTTTGAGGTAGGAGCCTCTTGTAGGTCGGAACCTACAAAAATCAGATGTAATATGGCATAGTAGCTTGCCTTCACATCACTTTTCGTCTAAAATATTTGGTTTTCTCCCTTTATGGTTTCCACTTATATTTGGTGTCTTCATGTGTTGGTTCTTTCATATGGTGTGAATGTTATTGAATTCTTGATAAATATATCTTCAAATTCATCTCTTTGACACCTGCTAAAAGAATTCAATAATAATAGAGCACATGCATAAACCATTAGCTACATAAGAAGAAAATTAAGTTGAGAAAAAATTAAATATTTTAAATTACTAATTTCACCCCCCCCCCCCCCCCCAAATAGTTTCCAATCATAAATATCAAGTGGCATCAAAGCCAAGTTCCTTCAATATTAGTCTAACAACTTGAAGGAGGTCGTAAGTCAGTAAAATGGCTAGTCAAGAAGAATGCTCAACAAATTTATTTGTACAAACTATGCCTTCCAGAAAGTGAGAATGAATACATATGTAATGTCTCCAGGAGTAGAAGTATGGGATGTTGTGATGGTAGGGTATGAAGAACCAAAGGAAACAACTAGTGACAAAGATGCCAAAATCAATTTTATAGCTAATTCAAAAGCTATGAATGCACTTCTAGGTGGTCTATGTGAGTCTGAATTTATCAAAGTAATGCATTGTGAGACAACCAAAGATATGTGGGTTAAAATTTAAAATATTCATGGAGATAAACATGTAAAGATGGGAAATTTACAAGTGTATAAAACATAGTTTGAGACCTTAAAAATGAATGCAAATGAAGATATAACTACATGTTTTTTAAGAGTTGATGAAGTCATAAATATCATGATGGGTTTAGGAGAAACAAACAAAGAAAGTGTACTAGTTCATTAATTATTGAGGTCATTACCTTCTAAATTCAATCCTAAGGTTTCAACTATAGAAGAGACAACAAACTTTGAGACTTTGAACATGGATCAACTAGTTGACTCTTTGACAACATATGAGATGAAAATTCCAAAACGGTAGTGAATCAATAGAGAGGCATATTTCAAGACAAATAATTCCATAGAAGAAAATGAATGTTCATCTTAGGTTCGGATGAATAAGAAGCAAAATTTGTCAGAAAGTTGAAGAAAGGAACATGTAAGTATAAAGGAAAACTTCCATTTAAGTGTTTTAATTATGGAAGAGTGGGGCATTATGCTTCAAAATGTCCTTATAAGAAATATGAAAATCATCTTAAAGAGAAAGAGAAGAAAAAATTTAATAACATGTAGAAAGAGAGAAAATTTAAAAGAGAGTTTCTATGCTAAAGGAGATAACATTGTATCTTAAAGTACCAATGAATCCTCGAGTGAATATGGAACCAATGAATTCATGTTGATGGCTTTGGAAGAACTTGAAAAAGATTGTCAGGAATATGAAGAAGAAGAGGAAGGTGATGTAGACCTTGAGGGGGAGTTGATCAGTGCCCAAGATGAAATAGAAAGGCTTAAACTAAAGAATAGAAAGAATAAAGAGATCCTATTGAAATATGTAAAAGAAGAATCAAATTTAGAAGACATAATCAAGTTGAAAGTTGAACTTGAAGAAGAAAATAAGGTGGAATACATTTTGATGTAGCAAATAAAAAAGAAAAACCAGGAGTCTGAAAGATTGGAAGAAAAGGTGGTAAGTCTGAAGAGGAAGCTAGAGAATGATCAAATTGAACTAAACATGAATATTCAATAGAGAAAGGGTCTGAAAAAATGGTTGTGATATTAAATTCTCAGAGGTGTCCACTCATAAAAATTGTGTTAAGTTATGAAGGAGAATCTAGTAAATCCAAGGCAGAGGATAAAAGGACAATCACCTTTGTAAAATTTGCTAGGGGGGGGAGAATGATAGTTCACATCAATCTGAGAAAAAAAATTGAGCAACACTTCAACATCAAATGAACAGCAACAAAGAAACACTACCGAAAAATTATAAGAGATAAAAGGAATGGATAATCAAACAACAAACTATGAGAAACCATACTTCTTGAAGAGACAATATTATCAAATATCTAGATGGTTATATCCCCAAATGACATCCACCGCCATGTACATATAATTTTTCTATGGATATTGTTACTGCTGCAAAAAAATTTCGACATAAAGCCATAGATTGTAGAGTTTATATTAGAAGAATTGATATGGGAAATTCTAAAAGAAGTAAGGCTAATAATGGATTCACATACATAAAAAAAAAAACATTAATCTAGATAAAAATGAATATGCTCATCTCCTTGATATTATTGAATGTTTCTATTG
Source organism: Pinus taeda (assembly GCA_000404065.3). NCBI lineage: Eukaryota > Viridiplantae > Streptophyta > Pinopsida > Pinales > Pinaceae > Pinus > Pinus taeda. The sequence goes on from APFE031163683.1 coordinate 75,669, forward strand.
TCACAACTTTTGGCACAATTCATGTGAATGTTAGCTTAATGGCAATAGATTATCATTTCGTTATAATTATAGAATTGATGGATGCATGAAATGGAGAAAAAAGAAGGAAGAAGAGGAAGATGATAAGTGTTACCTAGTTCTATATGTTCAAGATCAAAATAGTAAAGAGTATGTGGACAATGGCTTCTCTAGACATATGACAGGAGATAAAAGCAAGTTTGTATGCCTGCATGAAAATAAAACTGGAAATGTCACTTTTTGCAATGATGAAGTAGGAAAAGTTAGAGGAAAGGGTACAATCAAGTTTAATAATGGAATATGAAAGGCTTAGGATGTATTGTTTGTAGATGGTCTAAAACATAATTTGTTAAGTGTAAGTCATATGTGTGACAAAGGTTGTGAGGTCTCTTTATAGCTCAATATTGTGAAATTAGGTCAACATATACAGGGAAAAGTCCGGCTAAAGAATTTGAACATAGAATGATGTATATATCTTAAAGGAAGAGAGTGAGGAATGCTACATCATCAAACAAGATGAATCTTGACTATGGCATAGATTGGAGCATCTCAACTTTGATCATATCATCAAACTCAACAAAACGATAGCAGTTAGTTATCTACCAACAATAAAGAAACCTCAAAACATTATCTACAATTCATGTCAAATGGGTAAACAAACACGAACATTATTCAAAGTCAAAGATAAATTATCAAGTAGTAAGTCTTTGCAACTAGTTCACATGGATTTGTGTGGGTCTTCCAGGGAGAAGAAAAATATTTCATGCGGATAATTGATGATTATTTGAGATTGACATGGGTAGCATTCCTTAGAAATAACTTAAAAGCATTTGAAAAGTTCAAAATATTCAAGGCACTGGAAGGAAACCAAAAAGGGTGTAAGATAAAGTCCATAAGGTCAGACAGAGGAGTTGAATTTGCATCATATGATTTTGTAGACTTGTGTAATGCATTTGACATAAAATGACAAACACACCACAATAGAATGAACTTACAGAGAGACAAAATAGATCTATTAAACAAATGGCGAAAGCCATGATGCAAGAAAGAATAAATCCTCGAGCCTATTAGGCAGAAATGATGCATATAGAAGTACATATTCTCAATAAGGCATATTTCAGACCAAACCGTGATAAGGCACATATGAACTATGGCACAAGAAACTAGCACCAGTCGATTATTTTAAAGTATTTGAGAGTAAATGTTATATAAAAAATAATGATGAAAAACTAGGAAAGTTTGATGTTTGATCTGATGAAGGAATATTTTTTGGATATTCATCAAAAAGTAAGGGATATAGGTCCTATAGTAAGAGGTTGCATAAGATTGTGGAATGCAAAGATGTAAGGTTTGATGAAGAGCTATCTAATAAAGAAAAACAACAATCCTCCATATCATCACCATCATGACAATAAAGAGAATTAAGTACAAGATGGAGAATTAAAATATATAAAGACTCATTCAAAAGGACCCTCAAGATACACTCAAAATAATCATCCTAAAAATCAAATTATTGCAGATAAAAGTGAAGGAGTTCAAACAAGGAGGCAATCAGCAGAAAAATCTGAGCAAGTTCATATAGTTATGCTATCACAAATAGAGCCAAAGAAATTTGATGAGGCAAGGAAAGACCAAATTTGGATAGATCCTATGAATGAGGAGTAAGTTCAAATCGAAAAGAATAAGACTTGGGAACTCACACTCAGACCAATGGGAAAAGATATCATTGGTACAAATTGGGTATTCAACACAATGAATGAACAGGGTCAGATTGTGAGAAAAAAATACAGACTAGTATAAAATGGATACTCACAAATAGAAGGCTTTGATTATGAATAAACCTTTGCACCAGTTTAAAAATTGGAGGAAATTAGGATACCAATCCATAACACCAAAATGTTGTGCTGATAAGCGATATAAAAGAGGCCAATGATATTGAAAAAGGCTAACACCAATATTGAAATGGCTCCAACGCAATATTGAAAAGGTTTCAACAATAATGGACGTTGTAATGACAATGAAAGGGCTGTAAGGTGCCAATGATATTAAAAGAGTTGTAATGACATTGTAAATGTGCCAACGATATATGAAAAGTGTTGCCAACCATATTGAAAAAACGCCAACCATATTGAAAAAGTGCCAATAATATAAAGTAATTATCTGTCATATTGAAGGTTATTATGCAATTGTCCAACATCCTACGGGTGTTGGAATCATCGACATGGACATCAACTCGGTAGTTGGGCTTGCTTCATTGAAGTGATGTATCGACTGGAGTGATATATCAAATGTTGGACCATTCAATATTATGCAATGTTCAAGCAATGCTCAATTGATGATATATGCAGCAATATCGATATTATTAAATTGATAATATATGAAGTGTTCAATATTATTCATTTGATACCCACATATGATGTGCAGCTCTTGATATTATTCACCTTCTATTATAATGGTACCAATCGATATTATTCACACCAAATATTATAATAATTAATACCAATCGCCATAATATATTTTGTAACGTATATGCCACCACCAAATGATATATATTCAACAATGCATCTTATTGGGCTTCACACATTAATGTTGCTAGAAGCTTTGCCAGGGAATAATAATATCGCCGAGTCATGCTAGGGAATAATAATAGCACCGGGTCATGCCGGAGGAGATATACCACTCAAAAGGATTTTCAATTGAATTAAAGAGGCTGCAACCCTAATTTTAATATGTTCAAAATATGTTTAAATATATTTATCATATACCATATCTTAATTGACCATCCGCAACATATGTTGGGCTATCCATACTCATTATTCTTCTGTCTCTTGCCATTCTTTATCTGTCATTTTGTTATTTCTTCCTTGCGTTACCTTTCCTTTAACAATTCACTCTTTCTACTACATATCAGAATTACTTCAAGCTGTCCATTCTCTTTGGGCTCCCATTTCCTTAGTTGAAATGCTGGCTTATTCTACAAGTTTTTTTGTTTTCTTGATCTTTTAGGGATCTCACCCCTTTTTTTTATTTCCTCTTTCAATGGTATGTACTGCTAGTTTTTTTTGAACAATTTATGGTTCTCAGAATTTTCCTAGGATTGAATACTAAGAAATTGCATCTCAATGACTATATAAAATAGATTGGCAACACAGTGGGTTGGGATTTTGTTTGTTTGATTTCCCTAAAATATATGATTTTTATTTTATGCATCTTGTATATATATGGAGAATGCTTTCTTCATAAGATTTCATTTCTGCTTTTGTAGAGATACTCATGAATTAGCTCTTCATTTAAATTTTAGGATGTAGGAATTTTCTTTTCTTCAACTACTATGGTGTTGCTTCAAAGAGTTTCCTTCATAATCTCACCTTAAGTCTTCTTGCATTCTAATCATAAAGCATTAATATCACCCAAATACTTATGGTCATAATATTGAGGCTCAAGGAATTGGAGAAATCCTAGTGATGCAATGAAATGCACCACAAAATCTTAATTACATGATGGCCTTCTAATTGTAGAAGCATTTTCATAATTTTCTTTTGTAGTAGTTCTTTTCAATCACAAAAGTTTCTATGCATGACATGATCCTTTGAAATAGTTTGTAATTGATCATATTTTGAGCTAGATTCCTTCATATGAAAGTTGAAAATAATGAGGTTTAGATGTTGATCTCATGATTCTTCGTGATGAAGACTTCTTCAAAAATTGTCATAAAGATGAATAAAATCTTCTCCTCTAGGCTTGATGGTATCATACATGCTTGAAGATATCTTAGATTTGAATGTAGCATTGCAGCTTAATTACTAGTTGTCCTTTTGATTTAAGAGCTAATTTCCATAGTAGTCTCTTTGCTTCTACTTGCATGTCTATATTTGAATACCATCTGCTCCTCCTCTTGATGGGAATATCTTTGCTTTTGTTTGCATGTATATATTTGAATGGATCTTAGGTTTTCATAGATTAAATTCTAGGGATCATCATAATGTACAATGATGCAATCCATATAAACATTTAGATTTATCAAAAGATCAAGAATTTTTGAGAGAATTCTGATGATGTAGTTATATAATGAATTAGGCTTATCTTCCAACATGCTTTGAATGGATATGAAAATATGACTATGTATGTTTTGACATATTTATGCATTTACATACTTATGTATAGGATATATACATGTGAAAAAATAAAATCATTAAAGATTGAACCCTTGAATGGCGAACTTGATTGATGTTGCTAGCTCCTAACAAAAGTGACTTGATCTCACAATTTGATGATGAATTTGTTCTTGTTTCTTCTTAACTTATTTGACAAAATAATATGCTTTATGTTCCACTTCTTTACTTCTTCCTGTGTTGGTAATCCCCCCATTAGATGGTGCATTTGATTTCAAGTTTTAGATTCTCCTTTTGAGGTCACATAAGTGAGAAGCACCTATAAGGATTATTCCTAGTTGTCTCTTAGATACTCAAATGGTTCTCTAGAAAGAGGCTTTGTAAATATATCTTCTATTTCTTCTGTTGAGGGTATGTACTCCATCTTCATTATTTGTTCAGCCACTTGTTCTATGCGAATGTGGTACTTTATAGGTATATGTTTAGTCTTTGAATGAAGCACACAATTTTTAGAAATGCTTATGACACTTGTATTGTCACATTTGATAGATATAGGTACACTAAAATTTACCTTCATATCATATAGTGTCTGTTTCATCCACAAGACTTGTGTGAAACAAGATGCAACTGCTATGTATTCAACTTTTGATGTAGATGGAAAACTGATGATTGTTTCCTGCTTAACTATGCAACCAAAGACTCTCCTAGGTAGAACGAACCACCACTTGTACTTTTTTTGTCATCTACACATCTAGCCTAATCTACATTTATGTATGTTGTCAATGTAAACTTCGTCCCTTTTGGATACCATAGAACATAGTAAGTAGTTCCTTTAAAGTATTTATTATCCTCTTTATTGCTAATAGATGACTTTGTTTGGGTGTTGAGTAATATCTTGTTACTAATTTGACTGCTAACATTATATCTGATATAAAGGTTTTTAGGTATAGAAGACTTCCTATCATAGATCTATACAGATTTTGATCCACATCAAGTGATTCATCATCTGCACATATCTTACATCGAGTAGTCATGGGGGTTTATATAAGTTTATAGTCTTCCATTCGGAACGTTTTCAACATATATATTAGGTATTTCTCTTGAGAAATGAATATGCCTCCAACCTCTTGTAGGATTTGTGTTGGGTGCAATATTTGAGGATATTTCAGGCATCATTTTCCCCATTTTTGGCCATTTTCCCTCATTGAACCTACAATTCCCCGTGTACAATGTCACTCCCTTTTATTAAGAAGCAACCTTTTTCTTTGGCGTATTATTATGTTATTTTCTACTAAGTATTGAACAAAACAATGCTTTCTTTGGGATGACTATCCAGGGTATCTTTGGAAGAGTTATTTTGAATGTTTTTCTTTCAAGTTTTGCCGTAGCTACTGATAGCCATGGGTGGACAATTGTCTCTATTACTTGTTGTTACACCCTAGGCTTTCCATTTCCTTCTGTTGCACCACGAAGTTGCGTTACACTGCGAATTGTCAAGACTGTAGCTACCATTTTCAAATACAACTATCAAGGGCTGGATGAAGCAATTCCATGTGGATAGTTAAGAAGATTTGAGCAATTATAGTTGCATCTAAACAAGAGTGGTGTAACCTTAAAAAATATTTATTAAAAGTAGTTTGTAAAAATTTCTATCTTTTTATGATTTTTGTTAGCTTAATTAGCATGAGAATCACAATATTCTCATGACTGATTCATTTCCCTAATTTTCGAGCTTTGTAAATAATTTATAAAAGAGCTTAGTCTCAGGAGAAGGGGAAGATGGAAAACAGAGATAATACCGACATTCTGATCTTGTACTTTTCAACTATTTTAATACAAGCATATATCTGGTGATGTTACTGCAAATTTTGTGTTGAATTTTTAAATAGTTTTTCTTTTACTCCTACACCCTACTAGGGACAAAGGGCCCTCCTCTTTCGTAGGGATCGTAGTGTTGATAAGATATTTGTTTTTTCCATGTGTTAGTGTGGATTTCTTATCACTGTTGCACATGTCTCATCGTGGGATAGATAGACTTCTACTTTTAGATTTATTATGTGTTGTTACACAGGTTAATTAATCCCATGCTATTCAATTGTTGTTACAACTTTAGCTGATAGTGTATGGCACACCTATCTTTATTCTAAAGTTATTATGAAGTGTGGATTATTTCCTTGCTGAGTGTGTTTCATTCCTTCAGTGTTCCTTTTAATTCCCACAAGCGTGTATTTCCATTCTGCAAGAGTGCTTTAACTTTTGTAAGTGTGTTCAACGACATCTTTTCTATTCTACCTAGTGGTTACATGTATCAACACTAATAGTGAAAATGCATTTTAAATAAAAAGACCTACCAGGGTTGAAAATTAATGATTGTGGCTTAGTTAATTTAGGAGCGATAAAATCTCACAAAAATTTTGGTGTCATTGTCGGGGAAGGATGTCAATGATACAATCAACTATGCTTTCTTTTGAATTTCCTTTCGATAGTGTGTCTCTAATTTTACAGGCGTTGGATGGTAGGACGAGAGGTATGAACCTATGCATCGATCTAACATACCTGAGCAGGCTCACTGCTATAATAATTAGGATACTTAGAGTGTGCAAATAATTACACATTAGGTCCATGTGTAGAATGTATGAGTGAATAACAACAAAAATGTAGGAACCCTAATAAACCTACAGGAAAAAGGGGTCAAACAAAGAACAAGAAAAATATTGATCAAGGGAGAGTAACATGTATCCAAGAATTGATCTCAAAAGCATAAAGTGAGTAGTCAACACCACATAGGGATGTGATAAAAATAGGCCCATAGAAAGATGTTTCTTCTACATTAAAATTAGGAGTATCTGGTTCCTCTAGTTTAGGACCCCATTTTCCTCAAGCTAACATACAAACTCCTAAATCTGTAAAATAAACTCATGAACAACAAGGAGAAACTAGTGGCTAGGATTTTGGATTAGAAGGACAAGCAAAAACTAGTGGGAATTATCAAGGACCAGAATGAGAACAAAATTCTTTCACTTTCCAATAACCAGACTCAGGCAGTGCAGTAAAACGACCATCCCCAAAACAATCTAAAAAATTATCACATGAATCATTATCTACAGAACATTCGTCCAAACAATATTTAGAAGGATACTAACGAGAACAAGAATCAGGAGAATTTCCAATAGGGGATAGCAAAAACAATAACAGGATAGATGCCACTATTACCACTTTTGAATTTCCAATAAGTGATATAAGGGGACAAGCCCCCTTGAAAAATATCCCTCTTTTAGCTCTACTATCTTTCCAGGGTTTGACTATAGAAGATCCTAATAATTTTCTGTTTGAGTTTGATGTATTGTGCAAGAGTTATGAATAAACTTCAAATGCTGAGAAGCTAAAACTATTTATTACCACTCTAAAAGGAGTAGCATTAAGATGACTTATGGGACTAGGTCCTGCGACTATCCAAACATGGGGAGATATGAAGTCTATGTTTCTAGAAAAATACTAGGACTATTGCCAAACCAGATATTTAAGAGAGGATATATTCAGAATGAAACAGAAGGAAGAAGAGAAATTGGAAGATTATGTGGAACGGTTCCCTTATAATCTATAAAGGTCCCAACATAGCAATCTGGATGTAGAGATTTTGAAAGTAATATTGATTTGAGGAATGAGAGATGATTGCCTTGACACGTTGAACCTATTATGAAAATAAGGCATATCTCAGGATCCATACAATGATATAATAAAACTTTGCATAAGGTGTTCACAAGAAAAGTCATGAGGGAGAAGCATGCATGGGATGCCTCAAATACAAAAATCCGCAAATGGAGGTGTGACCAGAGGTAAGATTGGAAACCTATTTGAGAATATCAAGATCGATATTCTCAGTATGTTATTTGCCCAATTGGTGACAACACAAGTGAAAAATACACAAGATGAAGCTCATAAGGCTTTGGTTGTGTTCTTCCCAAAACGTAAAGACAAACATTCCCTGAAGGAATGCGGAGTCAAAAAAATTAACTTATGCAATCTTTGTGACCTGGAGCATTCTAGAGGCTACTATCTAGAGCTCCCAAGACTAAAGGTAGTTCTCAAGGAATGAGGGGAGGAGGCTCCATCTTCTTACTTTATTGGGTCTAGGAAGCCTTGGAAACCACGAACACTAGGTATGTTGATGAGCCCTAATATTTCAACAAGAATGTTGCAACTCCCAAGACTACCAACTTTACTTTATCAACCCAGGCTTTCATACAAACTTGGAGGTGACAGTGCTATATACATAGCAGATGCATCATTCTACTCATGTCACTTCTCAACTTAGGGTTCTAGACCATTCCTCTATTAAACTAGAATGAGTCTGACTACTGAAAGAAGACTGTAAAGGCTAGTTCTAATGTAGAGAAAGCAAGTTATTGTTAATTCAAGAAATGAAAGTTGTCAACTTGTAAATGTTATGAAATGACATCAAGCATATAGCTATGAAATGACACAAATCACTTGCAGAAAGGAAAATATGCTAATCTTTCACTTGATAATCTAGCTACTAAGGTTTCTTGAAAAGAGAAGGTTATTCCATCATTTTAGAATTCAAACATGTTTGCATTAACTATCTCATTCACACTTGCATAATAGATAAAACTCTTAATTCCTAAATGTAGAAATATAAAAGCTAATGCCAACTGATCTTGCAAGAGGGAAAGGAGTGAAAGGACTAGTCTATGTGGCACTTTTGGTCATGGAATCCAACCTAAGGGGTTAAAATACTCCTACACTATGCTATGCTATCAGTTCAGGTCAAAACAAGCTGCTACAAGTTCACTACAGGAAACTACTACAATATGTCTTGAACTACAACAGGATGCCCTGAACTACTACATGAAGTTTGCTGAGAGGTTTTTGAGGTTAATAATGGTGAGATGAAGTGTTGGAAGGGTGTATGATAGTTTTGAAAGGTGTAGGGAAGGTGAAAATCAACCAAGGCAAATCCTAGCACTCAAAGAGAGCTAGATTTTCTTAAGACAACTTACTCACGGTGGTTGAAAAACAAAGGTTTGGAATATATGATGGCATGCAATAGCAGAAGGTAGAGAAGGCCTAGATGGAGTAAGTAGGAGGAATCCCTATCTACAGATCAAGAACCCTGTAATCAAACCTAATTCTCTTTTCATTTACAAATCATTACATGTCAATGTGGAAAAGATGAGTTGAATTTGGAAAATATGATCTAACTATTGTTAAGAAATAGATCTATGAAATGGACTACCTCCTAAGCTACAACAATATTAAGAAGCAGAATAACAACTATAGATATTTCCAAGAAATCATAAACAACTATCTAACTAAGACTAAAACTTAATATATGTAATGAACAAAACATAAACTTTGTTTTTGGGCTGTGAGAGTGGGGTCCTATAATCATGATCCCTTGAGGGAGATGAGATAGGGGTCAATGTCACAAGATTTTTGATGTATTGATAAAGATTTTATTGAGCATGAGTTTGAGTTGGTAGACTTGGAAGAAGAAAATGAGCCCTCAAGCGTGCAACAGACTATCAAAGACAAATACTCTCGCATCAGAGAACTCATGGACAACATGGCAAGGGCAAGGTTTTTCATTTATTCCTAGAACAAGAAAATAGTCAGCTAAAGACAAAACAACTTATCATGGAAAAGAAGCAAGCTAAACTATTGCAGAAAGTAGGCAAGGGCAAAGAATTATTGGAGATCAATGAGCCTGAAGTAAGTAAAGGAAAAGCTAAGAAAAATAGGCCAAGAACTAAATGGATTAAGAAAGCATTGAAAGAGGAGAAAAAACACATCTTGTTGGATGAAGAACTAGAGTTAGAGGAAAAAATCACCTTAGAGGTTAATGAAGACAAGGAGTATTGGCTAGACAAGGTCAATGACCACTTGGAGAAGCTTTTGGACAATGCCACTGGAGACAACTAGCTACTACAACACATGGAACATCACTACCATGCCAATAATATGATTTGCAATGTCAAGGTCAAATAGCTAGAAAACAAGCTCAAAGAAACCCTAAAGGACCAAAATGAAAAGGGTAACTTAGAGATGCTTTCTGAAGCATCCATGAGGGCTTAACATACCTTATTTTATAGATCATGAATAATTTTGGAGGAATTCTGAACATTTTTGGGTTTTTGACTATTTTGGTGCCTTATTCAGAAATTTGGCCAGTCACAGAAGCGCAACACCTTAGCGTTGCGCTTTTTCCTTAGGCACTCAAATCAAAAATGGTTTGCAGTTTTGGAAAGTCCTTAGCATCTTCTCAAAACCCATTTCTCCAGATTTTCTAGAAAGGGCGAAATTTTGAGAAAAAGAGGAAAAAGTGGTAAAAAAATTAGCATTCTGGCCCTCTTTTTGACAGGCACTATGCTTCTAGAGTGATCTTGGGAGAATAGATTTTTGAAGGCCTTCCCATGGGTCATTTTTTAAATTCAAGGTGTTTTGGAAACTAGACTTGAAAATCGAGTTGACTGTTTTTTCAAATCTTCATTTGGACCTCAAGAAGGCACCTTAAAATGGGCTCAAAGTCAACGTTTCACTTCTACAAATTTCTATGTTTTTCATTTAAATTTCACTTTGTAAATTTCCTAGTTTTCAGTTTGACTTGGTCAAAGTCAAAAATCTTAATTTAATTGAAGTTAGTTCGAGGTTAGATGATGTAATCATAAATAAATGGACATGATAGGTTGTTTTTTTTGTTTAATAGGCCTCATTGAGGAAGCAAAATCCAAAACAAAGTCTACAAGAAGTGTTTGTGTTTGACCTTCTCACTCTCACCTATTGGTTGAGAGAATCTTGGAATCAGTTCCACCACCTAGGAATTTGACTCCTGAAGATGCGGAAGTGGTCTAATTGAGTCTATATGTATAATTTCTCTTTCAAAAAGAGGGGTGGACTTTTGTGGAGGAGGCTTGTATGTTTATGTTCTCTTCAGCTACTATAGGTGCAGTTGCAGCTATTTTTCAGGAACTCTAGTTCAGCGTGACTATGGTGTTTGTTTACTCTTTCTATCAGTTTCTAAATGGATAAATCATCTTTCTTCACATGATTTGTCCTATTTCTATGAATTTCCTTGCAGTTATATAGACATTATTCTTGATTTCAAGCTCTGTTTATGTGGAATTCATAGTTGTGTTTATTTTCTTCTAAAGCTAATGAATTCTTACTTTCATATGCTCATTAGTCTCTCCAAAACTCTCTAATCTATGCTACTTTGACAACATTTTAGAGTATACCATAGCCCAATGATACCTAGCTCCTTTCTATACTTGTCTCTGCATTCCTGGAGCCTAGGCCTAATCACTTGCTCTAAACCCTAATCCAACAAACCTTAAAATCCTAAATTCACAAATACACAAAAAAACATGCATATCTAGCCTAAAAACTTTGTTCTTTAAAGCTATTCATTGACAAATACTGTGAGAGATCCTTCTCTGGTTCAATAGGGCTAACTACTGAGCTAAAAGTGGTTCGAGGTTACCTTTTTTTATCTTCTCCTCAACCTATGAAATTGTAGAGGATAACAAGTGGCATAGAAAAGTGTATCCATGTAGATCACTGACTGAGGTAAGTGATACATCTGATGATATTTCTCCATCCTAAAGGTAGCAAGTTGTGTCCCACTAGAACTTCTCAATGTCATAGTCTCTGGATCTGTGTGTGAGACAATCATGTGGATGATGTCTGCAGAAGGGAAGGTGGGGTACCTGCATGCAACCTTATGTAAACCTGACCAGTGGATATTGGCATACACCTGCCGATGCTCTAGATCTTCATTGAAGTCCCTTGCAAAGGTATACTTGATTTCCTACCATGTTAACTTCACACCACTGTCAATCAACAATTGAGTGTTTGCATAAACTAGAAAATTCACTCACACCTGCTCAACTGCTTCCTAGTGCTACTCTAGACAACATCCTTTGATGTAGCTCTCTTGGAAGCCATGTTACCTATAATTGATGGATATTTTCTCAAAAAATGTTGTACCCGGAGATAGAGAGGACCCTCATAGCATTCAAATGTTAGCTTGAAATCAAAATCACTTCAAGAACAGACAAAAACACAAACTAGGCAACTATTGGGAAGATTTGTGCAATCCTAGCTCTTAGAGGTGACTGATTTGTTGTTGTTTTTGTGCATTGTGCAGTACCAGTTTCTAGTGGGGAGGTCTTGCTAATTGGAGCTGCACAATTCCCAGTTCAGTTAGGCTTGGGCTAAGTGAGATTGTGCATTGTGCAATCCCAATGGGTAAGGCTCAGAACTGGCTCCTGGAGCTGCGTAGTGCGTAGTTGGAGCCAGGAATTGGTAGTCATTGTGCAATTCCTGGAGACAAGGTAGAGCCTTGATATCAATAAATGCACATTGCATGCTAAGGAGGAGCAAGATCTGGACCAAGGAAGCACATATCTACCCAATTGGAGCATGAAAACAAGCAGATCTGAAGGTGGAAGTGATGGTGGGTGTAGATTTGAGTGAATGATGATGCATACAAATAAAATGAGGATAGGAATCAACCAAACTCAAGAACATTGAAGCATGTTGAGAGAGTTACCGCAATGGCGACCAATAATGAAAACATTGGGTGATGCATGCAACACGTGGGAAAGGAAATGTAAAACTTAAAAAAACACTTCTACAAGGTAAAACAAATCAAAATGCCAATGATCATTCAATAAAACATGTAAAAAAACACTCTCACAAGCCAAAAAGGAAACACTTGGCGACAATTTCCAAAAATAACTCAAGTGCCACCTTCAGACTGCTAAAAATGGGTCCCTATTTTTTAGGGATGGTTTTTCACTTTTTTCTTTTTTTCTTTTTTGGGAAAAGCTTCCATGCGTTGCTGTAGAGAGAACTGGGAAACTCACTGGCTCATGTATTAGACAGCTGCTAAGGGAAAAACTTCTACACAATTTCTGGGTTGAGTGGCCCTGGCTACCCCTCATGCTCTACGCAGTTTCCCAGCTGAAGGTTGGTTGTCAGTTAGTTTTGTGCAGTTTTAGAGCTTAAGGCTCATTATTGGCTTTTACTGCACAATTCCTGAGAATAAAGCTAGTTTCCCTCAAGGATTACATAGCTTACTAAGGCAAGACCGTAACCGGGTTGAAACCAAGTCAAGAGATCGACTTGTGAGTTAGACAGTAAACCAAGTAAGAAAACACAAGCCAAACTTTAAAAGATATAGCTCAATCAAAGCACAAGTACCTGGATAAGCATGAGATGAGCTACTGTGATTTAGGAGGGAGGCTCCAAAATGAAGCATAGGAAAAATTTTGGAGGGTGGTTGTAGCTACTACAACATTGGTGTCACACTAGTAGAACTCTAGCTCTCTGTATGGACCTTGTCTCGTTGTAAAGTGAGTCTAACTCTTCTATTTAAAGATATAGTCTAACTCTTCTCTTCATGGCTTCTTCACTATCTTTAGTTAATGATATAGTCCCTACCATTCTCGTTATCGATAGGACACATACCAAGCCAAGTCAACTAAGGGTTTCTGATTGGGGATGAGGGGTATCTAAATGCACAAGTAATATAGATTTTCAAAGTTTTAGTTTTATCTCTGGTGTTGCTCTGCCTCCAGCAAGCCTAGATAGTACCTCGGTGGAGTCACTTCAAGAACACAAGCATTGCTCCACTGCCAGCGAGTCTGGATAGTACCTCAACGGAGTCACTTTCTTCAACTCTCTACGAGAGAAGCCTTTCTCTTCTTTCACCTTTATTTTATTTTCATTTCATTTTTCAAGAACTGTGCATAGGCACTTATTTATTCATGAGGCCGAAGAGGGATCCAAACTTATTGAGAGAAGAAGAGGTTATCCCTTTAGAGAATTATTTTTATATATACCTCTAACATACTTGTTAAGGTTTCCCCCCTCTGTCTTACTCTACTTGACGGAGTTGACAAGGGTTAACCAAATATAGAAAACCAATTAGAGTAGGCAGTACTAGTTAAAAGTGCGAGCGTCATGATTTCACCAAGACTCACTCTAAAAGGAATGTATTGTCCATCAGGGTATCATCGACTAAAAGAAATGTAAGCTCTTCATAAGGAGAGAGAATAGACAGATAACCAAATGTTGATAGTTGTGCAAGTCCTCTTGTATTTCACCTTGTTTGTCTCAAGAAGCCAAACACAGTTTCATGGGAAAATTAATCCTACGAGTGCATAAAACAAACAAACAAATAAAGGAAAGAATTAAAATGAAACAAAATCAAGTAAGAAGAAACAAACTGGAAAGAAAACACTGCTCCTACTCCTAAGCTAAGCAGAGCATGGGCCAACTCACATGAAGTGATATTTCCAATGCAACCATCGGTGCATTGGTTGACCCATCTAGGTGATGGCATGACTAACAAGAAAGATATTCAAGCAAACCAATAAAAAAGAAAGATAAAGAAACGCAAACCAAAACATTCAAAGCTTGAATGCGTCTACATAAAAGAAACAATTGAAAGCACATGAAAGGCACCCTGCAAAATTATCATGGTGTTGTGTCACATTACATGTGGATGACAAGGATGTACACTGTTTCAAACGTGACAAATGATAAAACATAAAGAAGGAAGAAAATTTTCATTTTGCAATTGTGCTTGCTACATATGACTCATCCAATGCATGAGCAATCAGATCATGTTATTATAGTAGAGGATGAGAAAACTGTAAACTAGATTGATTTTCAATGTGAATAGTAAAGTGATGAGGAGCATGGGGAGATTCAACAGATTTATGATTGGAAGTGCAACTGACCTCAAGGCTACGAGTACCTGAAATAACCATCACCTCGGGTTGAAGTGCCTCATCACCTTGAGGGGTTTCCACTTTGTTAGAAGCTGGATCATCAAAGACTAGTGGCTTAGAAATATCAACAGTAGGTGAATTGCAATTGTGATCAAATGAATGAGTGAAAATATCACTAGAGCCATGATCAGAAAATTTTAGATAAACGTTGACATCGTCATGATCTGATGAATCATATAGAGGGGTTGATGAAAAACAAAAATTTTCACCCTCTGAATTTCCAGAAATGAAAGATGAGAGATTGGGTAGATTCGGGAAGAAAGATTTGTCCTCTATGGAATCAAATGATAGATTGACATCCCATGTGTTATGTGAATGATCAAAAGTGGAAACATTCATGGATAAATTTTCACAAGAAAAATAAAAAATGGCAGAATCGTGGAAGATGTCAAGATAAAGTGGACGAGGTGTGCATCGAAGGAGGTCAGCCTTCACCGCAACTTCTTGTTCTGATTCCCACACATACTCATAAAAAATGATAGCTTTGGTTAGCTTCTCAACACCAACTCTATCCATAACTTGATCCTCGTGAACGTCGCATGTAAAGTTCATAATGGATGAACACAACACACAAAAATCGGGAGGATCAAAGGAACTAGAGGACGGAGGTTGCAGGGATGATACCACATGAAAACCATCAGGCTTGCAATCCCACTCTACGTAGAAATAGAGAGCAGGTGGCAACAGTTCAACAAGTAGGTTCACAACTTCTCCCACCTCATCCTATGGAGCTAGAGTTGTTTGATGAGAAGGGGACAATGGGTCACTTGGGATCACAACCTTATCCATCACATATTTGGAAGCTCTAACACCGAGGTATGCAGTGAGGGGTTCAAAAGATTCTAACTCATGTGTATTTTCTGAAATGTGAACAAGATTCTGAAATGTTCGAATCAGAAATTTTGAGTCAAATTAATCTTCTAGAAACTCAAGACAATAATTATGGAAACGATCATAAAATTTTGTAATAGATTCGTCAGGTGCTTTTCATAATTTTAAAATTTGTAGTTAAGTTCTTTATGGTCATAAAAGAAAAACAAATAGCCTAACTCTCAGAACATGTGGTTGAAAGAGTGTATAAAGGTTTCGAGCAATGTGAGACACCATTTTTTAACATGCCCTTCGAACATCCAAGGGAACAAACCACATGCAATGTCATCCAAGGGGACTTCATTCCTCTCACAGAAACCAAAAAAGGAAATTATGTGAGTTAAGAGGGATGTTTCATTTTCATCGTCATATTTAAGTCGTGACATGTCATCTATAACATCCACCGACACATCGAAATAAGAAGCATGATAAAAACATGTTGGAGTTGAGATTGTGATGTAAGTCATGAATGATGTGCAAAGATTCAAAACAAACTTTGAGGACTTAGCTTGTCATCTAACCCTCCTTCTAGTGTCAAAAATGTTGACAGTTCTGGACCTGCCAACATTCAAGGGGATCTCCTCAGTAATAAGTCCCAACTAGACCTTAGAACATTTGGAGTAGGTGTACCAGCAGTAGGTGGTAATGTAGTGCCTTGACCATGGTAGCACCATAGATAAGTATGATGACTTTGGTCGGAAGTAAGTATGTGACCTTGTAGTGATTCAAGTGATATGCATGGGGGTTCTAACACACGGAGAGGAAAAGGAAGTGTGCCCCACAAAAACTTGTAATAGTATGAAGCTTGAAAGGAACACACGAGCGAAATAACATCACAAGATGAAATACAAAATAGTCCATGAAACAAAGTGACGAGTTAATCCAACAATACGAATTCAACAAGATTCATACAATTTCATACAAAGTAGTTCGTAAGAAAATGTGTAAGTTAAATAACATGCATTGCTAAAGCAACTAGAATAGTCTGATTACAATAACAACATATGCATGAAAGAGTGTTGGCTTAGTTATTATTATTATAAGTGAGAGTTCCCTTGATACATACACCATTGACAGCCACTAACCCCAATAGTGGAACATTACAGTCAAGAACACCTGCTCCTCCAAAGAAGTATACTTGCTCTCCACTGTGGAGAAGCCAAGGCTCGTCACAATACTCCCAAGCCTTTTCTAAGCCTAAGCCTAGCCAAAATCTTGGCTCCCAAAAGCCTATTCAATGAGTTATGAGGTTATATTTATAAAAAAGGGTGGGGTGGCCCTTGACATTCCCCCTTGTGACTCATTGAATGCCCTCATGACTCTTCTACTTCTTTACAAATAACTCATTACATTACATAGTGATTGTTCACATTCAACTAATGACACTTAGAATTTCACTTACAACATATTTACAAATAATGTACATTTTCCACATGTACCCATGTGAGACAAAATAGGCTAGAGATAGCCTAAAAAGAGAAAACACTATGACTCAGAAGTTTGGCGAAAGACCAACTCGACAACCTCCACTTGATGATTCTCGGTGACGTACTGATACCAATCTTGATATTATGCTATGGTGTCCCCAAACTGCTTGATAGCATCTTTTTGATAACAGACTCTTGCCTCCATAGCTTTTGGTTATATGGTCTTGGAACCCTTTTCCAGCTCTTCATCATGCATGCGCAACATTTTCTTGACTACAACGGGACAACCAATGTACTTCTACATGTTTTTTGTGCTCAGCTCCAAGTCATTGTTGGTGGCCTCTCACCTTAGCTTCTCCATGTACTTGTTGAAATCTAGTTGAACTTGGTTATTCTCGTTAGCTTTGGTGAGGAAACTAATTGAGGGGATCATGTGCATTCTTACCTTGACCTCCAGAATCTTATAGAACCATGCATATGAGCCCTTTATGTTAGTGATGAACAATGTGAGTTTCTCATAGTTCTGTATCAACATCTGGATCCATGCTTTGTCTAACTCTGCCTGCAGCTTCATCATCTTATAGAAGTAAAGTGGGGATCCCTTGTAGCTTATTATCCATTCTTGCACATAGTAAATAGCAACATGTATGTCTTGAGATTTTGAACAACCATTACGCTTCATTGTTGAAAGCCATATAGATGGGCAATCATGTTATGCATAGTGACAAATTTGTCATAGAGTTTTCGCATGGTAGCCTCAAGAGTTAACACTTCAGCAAGTATCTCTTTCCTCATTTCTTCCATTATGGATCCCGTTGATTGTTCTACCTTCTGCGTGGTTGCTTCTGAGTTATTTGCCATATGTTCATTCTCTGCTAACATTAACTTAAGATTTGATTTCATCACTCCTGCATAAGCCATAGTGGCATCAGCCATGGTGACTGTATTAGTTTTGACATCTAACACTATCACCCTTTCTTAGGTCCTTATACTATTAGTGTAACCCCTTATTGTTATTAGTGAAACCCCCTTATTGTATTATTGTGCCCATATAGTCCCCATGTTGTTATTATTATGCCCCATAGAAGCCCACTATTGTTATTGTTGTGCCCCTACAATATAATTGTATTGGGACCCCTTAGAGTCCTATATATAGAAAGGATGTCTTGTCATTTGTATCATCCAAGAATTGTTCATTTGTGTAATTTAAAGGAGGTTTCCCCCTCGAAGAGGCTGACTTTGAAGTTGTTGATGTATCTTTTCTACCTTTTTGTGAGCTAGTTTCATAACATTTGGTATCAGAGGTTTGGATTCTAGGGTTTCGCTGCTCCAAAACAGGTCATCGTGGAATTTTTAATATAATTTATTTTCGCCAACATTTCAGAAGCTAAAAGAAAAACCCCTTTGAGCTGAAATCTCGATGATCCTAAAATCCGAATTTCAGATCTTGTATTGCTATATGTTCGGAGATATAATTCAAGGAAGTTAGGGTTTTTGTAGACTCTTGAATTGCATCCCAAATAGGTGACCTTGGGAAAATCATCATAACTTTCTCTCTGAGTATCAAATTGAAATTTCGTAAGAAGTTTCATAAAGAGGATAGACTGTAGTTTTAAATCCATTGTTTTCAGGTCTGAAGGTTGAAACAGTGACACGTGGTACTTCGTACAATTTCACTCTACTGAAACAGTGTATAATTAGGACATCTTGGGAGATTGAGCATAACGCTTTCTTGGAGAATCCAATTTTGATCAAACTGGTGGCATTGGAAAGAGGACAAAGAGAGCTACTTCAAGTCGCATGTTTAGACCTTGGAGATCCTAAATTTCAAAGATATAATAGATTCAATATAAGGCTTCTAAAAGCAAGAAAAGAATGACTCGAATCAAGAAAATACAAACTCCTAGTAAGAAAAATTGGATGGATGATTTGAATAATGTGATTGAAGCTAAGATAAATAGTTTTATATGTGCCATAGAAGCTAATATTGATGGTAGTGAAGAAAATTTTAAGAAAGGCATGGAATATTTAAAGAAATACATGGAAGGTTTGAAGGAAGGTGGGACAAAGCTGCTATAAGAAAGGCCTCCTAATGACGAAAAGATTGATATGAGGAAGTTTGATGGCAAGGATCCCATAAAATGGATAATATAGATGGAGAAATATTTTGATCTACATGATGTGAAATTGTTACAAAAGTTACGTATTGCATCTTTATATTTAGAACCAAATCAATTTTTATGGTATAAAGGGATCTGTTCTTGTAAACCACTTGTCACCTAGTCAATTTTCACAGAGGAAATGATAGCACATTACAAGTATATAAAGAGAAACACCTTCTTTAGCCAATTGATAAATCTCAAACAAAAGGGTTCAATGGCAGAGCACTTTGAGGACTTCCAAAAATTGAATATAAGCATAAATGATATTCTAGAGAAGCAGAGGATTGATGTCTTCATAGGGACTTTAAAGGATAACATTCAACATTAGGTTCATCTTTGGGAACTTGATTCATTGGAGAATTCATTCAAGCTGGAAAGAAAATTTTTATGGCAACAAGAAATCCTACCACTCGCAATTATAAAGTTGGGAAGTGTTGTTGTTCCTGGCCTTCCACAATCTACAAGATTGACACCACAACAATTGGAAGAAAAAGGAGAGAATGACCTTTGTTATAGTTGTGATGGAAAATACACTAAAGTCATAAGTGTGCTGAGAAGAAATTATTTTACATTGATTTTGAAGAGGAGGAAGAAAAGGATCAAGAAACATCAAAGCAAGAGGATATCCACCAGAAATCAACCCCAAAGAAAGAAGAAATGAATCTGACCATATCTTGTAATGCATTGGTAGGAATTACGACTCCTGAAACTCTCAAGATAGAAGGACATATCAAGAAGAAAAAGCATAACCTCACTTTTGCACAAAATTGAATGAAACAATAGGAAGATCAACATCATAGTGAAAGATGTTTTGACATCAGCAACTGGGTATTTTTACGACTACAACTATACAAACAAATGTCCCTCAAACAAGCTAAGAAGGATAATAAATTATCACCAAAGTACTATGGTCCTTATAAAGTGCTACAAAATATTGGTACTATGGCATACAAATTGGATCTTCCTGCATCTTCCCAAGTGCCCCTAGTTTTCCATGTTTCATGCTTAAAGAAGGTTATAGGTGACAAGGTCCCAGTTCAAACAATATTGTCGGAATTTGATGAGGATCAAAAAATCATATTTGAACCTGAAGCAATCACATAAACAAGAACTAGATAGCTATGAAATCGATCAATTTCAGAGTATCTCATCAAGTGGAAGAACTTACCCACTAAAATTCCACATGGGAGAATGAGAATTTTATACAGAAGCATCCAAAACTACTCAAATGTTGAGGAAAACACTTTTTGAAGGAGAGGGGCATGTTAGGTCCCTATAGTACTAGTGTAACCCCTTATTTTTATTAGTGCAACCCCCTTATTGTATTATTATGCCCATATAGTCCCCATGTTGTTATTATTATGCCCCATAGAAGCCCATTATTGCTATTGTTGTGCCCCAACAATATTATTGTTATGTAGGCTCTGATTGTATTGGGACCCCTTAGCCTCCTATATATATAAATGACGTATTTTCATTTGTATCATCTAAGAATTGTTCATTTGTGTAATGTAAAGGAGGTTTCCCCCTCAAAGAGGATAACTTTAAAGTCATTGATCTATCGTTTCTATCTTTTTGTGAGCTGGTTTAATAACACCCTTTCCTTCATAAATGCGGGTGACACATGATCATCTGAGAAATTATTTCTCCACACCTATATAATATTCTACTGCAACTCCTCAAATGATAGAGTGTACACATCCATCATCGGATCATAATCAAGGATAAAAACCTCTCCTTGTTTGCTCGAGACTGGTTCTGATACTGGAGTTGGTGGAGACTAAGGGGCGACCTCGAGTGCTCTAAGCATGAGGTCAGTATCTTGGTCTGGTGGCTCTTTTCCCAACTCCATGTCTATTGCTTCAACCATTTTCTCAATATATTGAGAAAGCTCCCAATCTTGTATCTGCTCACCCTCTTCTTCATATGCTAGTTGTTCTAACTCCTCAACCTATATGGGTGTAGTTTTCTCTATCATCGTGCTTCCCCCTTCTTCTTGTTCATGTTGCCGATTCTCTCCCCTCTCTCTCCTTCTTAGCTCATGTTCTTGTTTCAAATTCTTCTCCATTTCCTGAAACTTCCTTTCTTCTTCTTCCAACCATTGTTTTTATCTCTTCCTTCGCTCTGCTCTCTTTAGCCGTTGCTCCCTCTTTGTCTTCGCTGCCAAAGCTTCTTTCTCAGCGATAGGATCTTCTTATAAATTCTACCTTTTCTCAACCTCTGGATTCTCAGCAATTTCCTCTTACCCTTATCCCGTGTCAGTTTGCTGCTTATTGTTGTTGTTGTTGTTGCTTCCTACAGTGATGCTACCTGCAAAGCAGCTTTCCATGTTGTGGGTATACTGACCAGCTCATTGAGATTGGAGTAGTTGTAACAATACTTCCAAGGGTCCTCCTCTGCC
This sequence comes from Pinus taeda, assembly GCA_000404065.3. NCBI lineage: Eukaryota > Viridiplantae > Streptophyta > Pinopsida > Pinales > Pinaceae > Pinus > Pinus taeda. The sequence continues at coordinate 97,479 of APFE031163683.1, forward strand.
CAATGACATGTCATATGGATCCATGGATAATACACCTTCGCATAGTGGTTCTTGCAAATACTATTTGGATCAAAAGAATTTAACTATTTGGTATCGAACTCGAACTTCGCTATCGCCTTAGCTACAACATATGCATCCTTCAAGCTCTTAATCTCATACAATCTGATCCGCAAAGGAATATTGGGCCATGGTGCCTTCCTCCTCCTATGCAGCCCTGCTAATAACCCTATGGAGATGTGATATGAGACCTATTGCATGAGCAACTTGTCTGTGGCATACCTTGGTAGAACATGCAAAGGCTTCTCTCTACTAAACATCTTGATGAAGGTGCCACTAGGTGAGGTGTACCAATATGCAATGTTATGTATTTCCTTCATTGCTTCTTGGGACCTACAAGGTGGATCATACTCAAAGATCAACTTGTACATAGGGATGATGAAATGGTCAGCTAACCTCGCCATAACTCCTCAATAGCAACATTCAGAAAGAAAATTGTAATAAATGTTGACGACATTATCTTTGGGTTTCCATGTCCAACCCATGCCTTGAAACTAATTTTGGGCATAGATTACATCAAGTAAATACAATAACATGTATAATCTTTCTTGCTCATCCTTGGGAAGATTCGGAGCACTATTCACATGGAATTTGAACTGAAGAGCCAAAAAATATGTCTAGTTGAATGGCCTTCCTTCCTTCACCAACTGGTCCAACACAACCACCTAATTCTCCAGAAAGGTCTTCATGCTCTCTTGACCATATGATCGACATGAAAATATGATCAAGGGATGGTATGCCTCTCTAAGTGACTTTGTCTTGTAAACATGAGTTGGTGTCTCTCTTAATTTCGATGAATCTTTCACCCATCACTTTATAATATCTCTGGTGACATTTACAAAGTTGTGGGTGGCATAGAAAAGTGTATCCATGCAGTTCACCGGTTGAGGTAATTGATACATTTGATGATAGTTCTCTGCCTTGAAGGTAGCAACATGTGTCCCATTGGCACTGCTCAATGTCATAGTCTCTAGATCTATGTGTGAGATATTCCAGTGGATGATGTCCACACAAGGTAAGGTGGGGTACTTGCGGGCAACCTTCTGTAAACCTGACTAGTGGATATTGACATACACCTGTTGATCCTCTAGATCTTCCTTGAAGTCCCCTGTAAAGATATCCTTGATTTATTTCCATGTTAACTGCATTCCCTTCTCAATTAACAACTGAGTGTCTACATAAACTGGAAAATTCACTAACACCTGCTTAACTACTTCCCCGGTACTATTCTAGACAATATCATTTGATGCAGCTCTCTTGGAAGCCAGGATAAATGTAACTGTTGGAGATTTGTTCCACAATTCTTGTACTTGGAGACAAAGAGGACACTCATGGCATGCAAATGTTATCTTGAAACCAAAAGAACTTCAAGGAAAGACCAAACAACAAACTAGGAAACCACTGGGAAGAATTGTGCAATGCTGGCTCTCAGAGGTGACTGAATTCTAGCTATTTTTGCACATTGGGAAGTCCCAGCTTCCAATGGGGAGGTCTTGCTGAATATAAATATGCAATTCACAATTCAGTTGGGCTTAGGCTAGGTGAGACTACGCATTATGCAATCCTAGTGGGTAAGGGTCAGGACCAGATCCTAGAACTGCACAGTCCGCAGTTGGAGCTAGGCATTGGTAGCCTCTAGGTGCAGATCTGAGTGAATGATGACGCATGCAAATAAAATGAGAAGAGAAATCAACCAAACTCAAGAACAATGAAACATGTGGAGAGAGTCACCACAACATCGACTGTTAGGGAAAAATTGGGTGATGCATGTAACACTCGGGAAAGGCAATGCAAAACTTAAAACAATACTTCTACAAGCTAAAAAAAATCAAAATGCCAATGATCATTTAATAAAACGGTTAAAAAAACACTCTCACAAGACAAACTAACAAAAGCAACATAAAAAGAAGCAAAATACTATAAAGGAAAGACTTACCCGAAAAAATTGTGATGACTGTGCCGACAGTTTCTAGATCTCCTTGGGAATGCTAAAGCTCCAAGATTGAATGTGAAAATGAGCTTTGTCCACATCCATTAAATAGATATGGTTGATTTAGGGTTTATGATGCAAAGGCCAAAAATCTAGGAAAAAGTGACACTTGCCAGCAGTTTCCAAAAATAACTCAAGTGCCACCTCCAGACTGCTAAAAATAGGTCCCTATTTTTTAGGGATTTTTTTTTCTTTTTTCGGGAAAAGTTACCGTTCATTTCTTGGAGAGATTGTGTAGCTCTGGGGAGAACTTGACAACTCATTGGGTCATGCATCAAGAAGTTTTTAAGGGAAAAGTTTTTGTGCAATTTCTGGGCTGAGTGACCCTGGATGCCTCTCATGCTCTGTGCAGTTTCCGAGTTGAAGGCTGGTTGTCAGCTGGTTCTGTGCAGTTTTGGAGTTGAAGGCTCATTTTTGGCTTGGAATGATCAACTCCTAATAGAAAGGTTGGTTGCCCTCAAGGATTGCGCAATTCACTAAGGAAAGCTTGGAACCGGGTTAAAACCAGGTCAAGAAATTGGCTTGTGGGTAGGAAATCATAGCACAAGTACTTGGGTCAGTGTGAGATGAGCTGTTGTGATTTAGAAGTTAAGCTCCAAAACGAAGCATAGGAAAAATTTTGGAGGGTGGTTGCAGCCGATACAACACCTTCTTAGCTTACTTGAGGGACATTTTTTTTTTATGGTTGTAGCTGTAAAAATACCTAGTTGCCTGAATCAAAACTTATTTCACTACGATGTTGATTTTCCTATTGTTTCATTCGATTTTGTGCCAAAGTGAGGTTACCTTTAAGAGTTGGAGAACTTGTTGTTTCTCGACGTGACCTTCCATTGCTTTCACCTTAGTGTTTTCTCTTAAATATGATGTGATGGATGGTGGAGTGTATCCAAAAATTCCCATAAATGGGGTCATTTTTGTTGCAGTATGGAAGGAAGTGTTATACCACCATTCAATTAGAGGTAACCACTTGACCATTGTGTTTTTTTATTGTATACAAAGCAAAAAAGATATCCTTCCAAAAATTTGTTCACTATCTCATTTTTCCCATCAAAATGAGGGTGATAAGATGAGTTATGAGCTAATTGAGTACCAAGACAAGAAAATTATTCCATCCAAAAATTTCTAATGAAAATGGGATCTCTGTCACTTACAATAATCTTTGGGTTTCCATGTAGCTTTTAAATTATTTCCATAAATGGAATAACAATTGTAATGGATTTGAAAGGATGAGATAACGCGCAAAAGTGTGCATACTTGGTAAGTCTATCAACTACCACCATGATGAAACTCTTTCCTTTGGACTTGGGTAAACATGTGATAAGATCCATTGAGAACTCTTCCTGACTTGGAATGGCTAAAGGATTTAACAAACGTGGAGTCTTAATTGTCTAAAATTCATTTTGTTGGCAAACCAAACATTCTTCCACAAACTTCTGAATATTAGATTTAAGGCCATCCCAAAAAAAATCCATCTTAACCCTGTGATAAGTTTTTAAAAACCTTGAGCACCCTCCTAAGGTGGAGCTATGCAATTCCAAAAGATTTTTTTGTTTGAGTTGGGAATTCTTACAAAGATATAAGAAATCCCTGTACCATAATGAATCATTTTTCTAGCTAAATGTATCAGATGTATTGGGATCATGCTACAACTTTTGAATGAATGTCCACACTTATTCTTCATTCTTCCATTCATCCATTGCTTCGGTTATCCAATCTGGTTGGATAATAGAGATGGCACAAATAAATCATTCCACATCCTCATCCTTTCTCGAGAGTGCATTTTCACCAACATTTTTCTTCCCTTTTTTGTAGATAATCTCAAAGTCATAACCAAACATCTTTGTGACCCATTTTTGTTTCTCTTCTCAAGATAATATTTTTTCCAAAAATTATTTAAGACTATAATGATTTTTTTTTACCTTGAAGTGTCTTCCCATTAGATAAGGTCACCATTGATTTAGTGATGTAGTATGGCCAACATTCGCTTCTCATAAATAGGTTTGTGTAAATATTTTCCTCTGATTGTATGATTTCCAAAAGAAATGGGTCTTCCTTCTTGCATTAATATAGCACCAATTCCATTTCCTGAGGCATCACACTCCAAAACAAAGGTTTCCAGGAAGTCTAGCGTAGCTAAGACTAGTGTTTGGCAGATTGCCTCTTTAAGATGTTCAAAGGCCTTAGTTGCTTCTGGAGTCCAAGAAAATGCATCTTTCTTCAGTAATGTTGTTAGAGGTGTTGTTATTCTCCCATAATTCCTAAAAAACATGCAATACTACCCTGTCAACCTGAGAAATCCTCAAAGACCATTAATGGTTGTGGGGATTTTCCATTCCTTAATGGATTTAATTTTTTTATGATCTACCTTAACACCCTCATGAGATACAATATGACCCAAATATTCCACCTCTTGAACTCCAAAGAAACATTTGCAATTTTTTTCATATAATTGTTTCTCCTCCAATAGTTTGATCACCCTATCAACATGTTGAACTTGATCTTTCCAAGACTTGTTGTAGATTAGTATATCATCAAAAAATACTAAAACAATTTTTCTAAAGAAGGGTTTGAAAATGGAATTCATTAAACCTTGAAATGTGGAAGGCGCATTGGTAAGGCCAAAAGGCATGACCAAAAATTCATAATGACCCTCATGAGTTATAAATGTTGTTTTCGGAATTTATTCAATCTTCATTCTAATTTGATGATATCCTCAACAAAGATCGAACTTGGTGAAATAAATTGCTCCATGTAATTCATCCAACAATTCATCAATGACAAGAATGGGAAATTTATCTTTAATAGTGAGATTTTTGAGCTCCCTATAATCCATACACATGCACCATGATCCATCCTTCTTGTGCACTAATACTAATGGAGTAGAGAAATAACTTTGGCAAGGTTTAATTATACTGACCTCTAGCATTTTTGCAACCATACATTCAATTTCACTCTTTTGGGCATATGCATATCTGTAAGGGCTTATGCTTAAAGGAACACTTCCTGGAATAAAATTAATAGCATGATCATGATTATGAATAGGTGGGAGGAATTTGGGAGTCTTAAATACATTGGAATTATTTTCCAAGGCTTATTTGAGATATGGAGAAATAGATAATTTCCATGTTTGAACCTCTAGTGAGCATAATTGCATAATTATGTCATGTTGTTATTTCCTTGGAATATTTGTCATACCATTAGAGCTAATTATATTTCCTGGTTTCCCTAAAATACCTCTTAGTTCAACTTCCTTTCCTTCCCAAAAAAAATTCAAGAAAAATTATTGAAAATGAAAAGATATCGTCCCCAAAGATTGTAACAATTTGACTCTTATTACAAAATCAACACCACCCATTGGAATGGAAATCATTGGACTATTCAATACATATTCTCCCATGGTTAGCTTGATATTATGCACTTTCCATAGCAATTTATAGTTCCTAAATTTGCAACCATCACTTGACACTCTGGTCTTGGATATAGGAGGAAATTCAATTCCTTGGCTATCTCACAATGAATAAAATTATGGGTACTATCCAATTCAATGAACAATCTTACCTTTTCCTTCTGGTTATGTCCTTCTATCTTGAGAGTTTAAGGAGTGGTATTTCCTACCAATGCATTACAAGATATCGTCAGATTCTTTTCTTATTTCTTTGGGATTGGTTCCTGGTGTATATCCTCCTCTTTTGACGTTTATTGTTCCTTTTACTCCTCCTCTTCATAATCTATGTAAAGTAATTTCTTCTTAGCACACTTATGACCTTTATTTTATTTTCTATCACAACTATAAAAAATACCTTTTTTTTTTCCCTCCAATTGTTGTGATGTCAACCTTGTAGGTTTTGGAATGCTAGGAGATGCAACACTTCCATCTTTATAGTTGTGAGTGGTAGACTTCCTTGTTGCCACAATTTTTTTTCAACTTTTGTTATCACCCTGAATGACTTCTCTAATGAGTCTGGTTCCCAAAGGTGAGCCTGATATTGAATTTTATCCTTTAAAGTCCCTATGAAGACATCAATCCTATTCTCCTATGGAATATCACTTACCTTGGTATTCAATTTTTGGACGTCCTCAATGTGCTCCGCCATAATATGCTATCATTTCCTCATAATGTGTTATCATTTCCTCTATAAACATTAACCAAGTGATAAGTGGTTTACAAGAAAAAATCCATCGATACTATACAAACTGATTGGTTTCTAAATATAAAGATGTAATGCCTAAATTTTGCGTGTGTTGCACATTATAGATATCAAAATAATGCTCCATTTGTAGTATCCATGTTACTGGATCCTTGCCATCACACTTCCTCATATCAATATTTTGAATGTTGTGGGTATTCAGTCCAAAGTTAGAGTCTCTGAAATCATGATTAACATTCCTTTTGCTCTCATCACGAGTTTCATCGAATAGCTTTTCACCATTAAGAATCATTTCTTATAGCAATTTTGTCAAACCTTCCTTAAAACCTTCCATCTTAGCTTCCATGTATGCTTTTAATCCATCCCTGAAACATTCAATGTCTACTTTTAATCCATCCTTCGAACCTTCCATGTATGCTTTTAAAACCATTCTTCGAACCATCCATCTTAGCTTCAATTTCATTTTTGGTTACTCTTTGAGAGAGCAAAATTTGTTGCACTTGGTCACGTAATTTTGATAAATCATGTTGCATTTCTTCCTCTTCTTCATGCGTCATAGTAGATCTTTCTAGTTGCTTACTAGGTGTTTCCATTTTTTTGCTTCGATTCATTTTGGAATCAAACAATGATATTTATGCTTCACTATGTCCCTTGAATAACTTCAACCTGATTTTTCAAAGAAAACTTATGTAAATTTAAAAAATACACACCTTTTTCTTTGGTTTTAGGAGCTCGATATTGAAGCTATTGTATCTATGTAATTTCAGATCTCCAAGGTTTGAAATTTCGTCTTGTGGTAGCCCTCTGAATATTATTTCCAACCCCACAAGTCAGACTAATATTGGATTATTCAAGCAGGATTTATGCCCAATCTCCCACGATGTCCTGATTATAGAACAGTTCAATAGATCAAATTTGTACAAAATGAAACGTGTCATTGTTTTAGCCTTAGGATTTGAAAATTATATAATAAAAAATACAGTCCATTCAATTTCAATCACTTTTTATTATATTCAAATATGATTCTTAGAGAGAAAGTTATGAGGATTTTCCTTAAGTCGCCTATTTGATACTAAATTCTGGATCTTGCAAAAACCTTAACTTCCTCATATCATATATCCAAAACATTTTAGTTTCTAAAGCCTAATAGAAAAAACATTTTAGTGAAAATTCCAAGATGACCTGTTTGAAGAAGTGAAAACCTAGAATCCAAAGCTATATACCAAACGTTATTCAACTAGCTCTCAAAACAAAAGAAAATATACATCAACGACTTAAAAATTATCCTCTTCAAGGGGGAAACCTCCTTTACATTACATAAATGAACAATTCCTGGATGATTTCAAATGATAATACCTCCTTGGTATATATAGGAGTCTAACGGGTCATAATATAATTAGAGCCTACATAACAATAATAATGTAATGGCACAACAATAACAATAGTGGGCATCTATGGGGCACAACAATAAAAAAAAGGGGAATACGTGGGCATACAATAACAATAGGGGCTAAACTAACAATAAAAATAAGGGAAATACACTAGAATTATAGGGACCTTATAGGGGAATTGAGCCAAAGAGCTACTAGGTTGAGGGTGTTATCCTCCATAATGCCCTAAGGCTGAGAAAGGAGATCGATGGAGGTAACCTCAAACCACTTAGGGTTCAACAACTAGCCCTGCTAAGCCAGAGAGGGCTCTCTCTATGACATCCGATGAGCCTCGTTATTGAGTAATTATATGGGCCTTAATTGGCCTTAATTCACCTCTTAGCTTAGTCAAACCAACTATTCACACAACTTATTGCATACTTTTGATTATATTTTGTTTATGAAATGAGTTAGATTTGGATATTTGGTTTTGTGGTCTAATGTGCATATAATGTAGGAATAAAGGATACAAGCAAGGAGAAATGTATGTATAAAGGATAAAAGCAAAGAACTATATAAAATACCTTGGTCAAGACTTGAATGGGACAAGGTAGAGGAATTATAGGAGGTTAATCCTCCTCATCTACTACCCTTTCATTCAAATATTCCTCCATCAGCTCGGAGTGCAAACAACAACATTATGAGGACTAAAGAAGACATCCAAGCAAGTGAAAGAGACAACAAGTAGTTTTCTGTTGTTAGAGGCCAAGCCTCCCTAATAGGAAGGAAGTTGTTAGAGATTTCAAAATGTATAAATAGAAAGGTTTAAGACCTCACTAGGATTCAAACTTCATTTGTAAAACTTTGTTTTATTTCTAAACTACAAGGACTTGTGAATTTGCTCTATAATCCATGTTTCCTATAATGAAAATGAGTTCTGTTTAAGCCAGCTCTGAGTTAAACTTTGAGGGCTAAAGCTCTTGGGTTAGGGCCCGACCCAAGCAGCCACAACTCCTCCTTATTTTTTTGTTATTATAGCATAGGATTATGTTCTATTTATTTGTTAAGTAGTTTCATGGTTTGCTGATGCATTTGCTCAAGAAGTTTTGGTTTTGATTCATTTAGTTAAGAAACTTTCTGGTTCTGTTCATTTATTTGAATAACTTCTTATGTTCATCTGTTTCAGCAGTTTCTTTGTTGTAGTTTACTATCATTTGTGGTTTTTTAATTCACAGGTCAAATTAGAGAAAAAGATTCTATTAGGTTGTGCGCAGGTGTCTCGGCCTCATCTCCTCGCTCTGGGACCATGACTTAAGGCAGAGTCCCGCCTGCAACACCAGAAACATAGTTTCTGGTTCTCGTATAGGCTTTGGATTTCGTTGTTTGAATGCAGTTAGTTGTATACCCTCATTGGTTTTCTCTGTTATTTTTCTTTGAAACTGCCTCCAGCACATTCTCCCTCCATCACTTCCTCGTCGTCCGATCACCAACAACCCTTCACAATCACCATCTGATTCACCATTTTCTTCAACTATCACTTTGCATGGAGTCCACCATTCACTTTATGAACATTAAGTCCCCACCGTCAATCTACCTTCCCTGATCCGACGGTTGTCACTTCACCCGATCGCCAATTAGCTTGGCCAATCTCCACCGTTGCTCAGCCCCGCTTGATCCAACGGTTATCACGCCATATCACATGGATTTCTATCTGACCATTATTTGCATGAGAGCACATGAAATGGGTGGTTTCCCCGAGCTACGTGTCGTCCGAGGATGCTAATCGCGTAAAATTTTAGAAAACCACTTATAGCTTTGATGGTATGCGATAAACAACTTACTGCCCTCTAAACTTGCTCCACCATTTCCACACGTTCTTTTGCCTGCAATCTAATCTCTGTTGTCCATCTTCCAACTAGCCTCATCTGTCCATCTCTTGCCTTCACCTGCATGATAAGATCTCAGTGATTCATCTACTTTTCTCCCTTGTTCACCCATCTACCTACGTAACGCTTCGCGATCAAATCTTCATCATTCATTTCCTTTCACCCGACCGATCCAATGGTTCTCATGTGTTGTTGATCTCTCATGCCCTCCTTTCACTAATTTTGACCTCTGATCGCTTTTTCTACCTAAAACCTGACTTAGCCTAAGTTTCTTTGTTACTCCTTAGTCTAGTTTTTATGTTTTTACTTTTGCAAACATAGATAATTAGCCTTAGGTTAATGCTAAATTAGCAATTCTGCTTAGCATAGCTATTTAGTTAATTAAGTTAGGTTATGATGCAAGTTTAGCCCTTCATGTTGTTTTCTTCATTACTGCAATAGAAGTAGCTCTCTCTTAAAATAAGGTTTTCTCTCCTTCCATCAAAGAATTAATTTTTCTTCTGACTCTCTAAACAATGACAACAGGTAGGACCTTCACTTCTACTTGTGCATATAGCACTATCACCTCCAAGTTTGTACGAACCCGTGGTTGATAAGTAAAGCTGGTAGCCCTAGGAGTTGTTGCATTATTGTTGCAATACCTAGGCTCATCACTTTTTGGCGTTGTTGCCTGGGAGGTGTCTAAGTAGAAATAATTACTTCTTTCTTCTATTTTCTAGTCTCCTACTTTCTTTTCTTCTACTTGTAGTATTCAAGCTTTCTTCCATTACTTTATTTCTGCAAAATTAATCTAGTTTCTTTCTTTCTTTTAGTTGGAATTATCTGCTCTCCTTTCCATTCTGCAAGTACTTTCTAGCTTTAACAAAATCTTACAAAAACCAACCCAAAAGCATTTCCTTTCATGCCTCGTAGGATTAGGGACAATTCAGGAAAATTCTTGTTAAATACTCCCATTGCATCCAACAGGGAACCTTCTCTCTTCTTTAGTAACGGTGAATTGGAAGACCCTTTAGGTGAGCAAACTTACCTATTTGGGGAACCTACATAAGAAGAAGAAGAGGAAGAACCCATTCCTACTGAACCAATGGTTGGAATTCAAAATGACAAGAGAGATAGAGAGAGAATTGAGAGTGCCTTCCCCATCATGGAAACTAATGGGGGAACTAAGATGAAGAATATAAGCCCCTCTGCTCTACCTCATTTCCATGGCATGACCACAAAGGACCCTGAGACTTTCCTATTTGAGTTTGTTAACATCTACCAAACCTATGACTATACAAATGATGAGCAAAAGTTAAAACTATTCCCATCTACCCTCAAGGATGTAGCATTGCACTGGTTCATGGGTTTACCTGGAGATAACATCACAACTTGGGCTCAAATGTAGCAAACTTTTAACAACAAATATAGGGACTACTATAGGTCGAAGGATACCAAATAGGAGATTTTTAAGATGACCATAGGCCAAGATGAATGCCTATAGGACTATGAAGAAAGATTCCAGCTTAGTTACAAAAGGGCTAGGTGCACACTTGACCCTTAGTCACTAAAGTTGGTCTTGCTTAAAGGAGTAAGGGAGGACCTTCTGGATACCTTAGATATGATAGTAGGAGGAGATGTCTACCAATTACCCTATGAGGATATTAAGACTACTTTTAGAAACCATTCTAGGGTAGCCAGGAAAAGGGGTAGGGTTAGTCAACCTATGGCCAGTACATCATCCTCCAACTTATCCATCAAGGGTGAAATTGGTAATATGTTAGAAGATTTCAAGAGTGACATGATGTAAACCCTTGCCTTGCAATTGGACACCATGAACATCAAAAGGAAGCAAGAGGAAGCAGAGAGAGCCTTGGCCATTTTTTGTCATAGATGCACTAGGAGGCATCCTAGGAATGAATGTCCATTAAATTGGATTCATATTTGATCAACCTGTGAAGAAAACCACTCCACAGACAAGTGCCCTTCTTTACCTAGACTCAAAGTTGTATATCAAGGAGCTGAAGGGGTCACTGAGCAGCTTTTCTACATCAACCAAAGGAGACCTCCTAGGCCTAGACCATACCAGTAGGGTATGTAAGGGCCTACAACCCCAAACCAAGCCCCCACTATACCTTCTTGGGGACCCCCTGCTTATCCTTCCTAGTCTACACCCCTTCCTTGGTCCTATACATCTCGGTATCAATCTCAGCCAATCATTCCAACCTTATGGTTAGCCACAATGTGAGTGGAATGCCCCACCCCAGGGGTGGAGGCCCCAATTCAACAATGTTCCAGCCCTATTGCCTCCACTACCTATACAACCACAACTCCTACACTCTGCTCCACCCAAGTAACCCTAGATGCCTGCCCAACCAAATCCGAACCCAAACAATAGGCAGGCTCAACAAGAATACGTTAGAGAGACATCATACCCATCTTATGTTGTAGAAATCGAGGAGATTAATCTAAGATATGGGAGAATTCTCCCTAATAACCAACCTCCCTCTCCACATAGGGAGGTTGAGGAAGAAAGAGAGGAAAGCAACCTTAAAGTAAATCCACCCTTTCCTCAAAGATTAGCCCAACCACTCTAGCCTACCCTAGAAGAAACTAAACTTCTGGGAGAATTGAAGAACTTATGTGTAAAGATCCCCCTTCTCCAAGCAATCAAAGACGTGCCTATTTATAATAAATTGATAAAGGAGAAGTGCTTCAAGCATACAAGAAGAAGAAAAAGGGATGACCATAGCGTTTATGTCATTGGGCAGTTTTCTGACTTAATTTTGGGGCAGGTAATATGTCCAAAATATTTGGACCCTGGAATCCCCGTAGTAGATGTACACATCAATGGCACTATTCTCCCACACACTCTGATTGATCTTGGGGCTACCATTAATGTGATGACTAAGGGCACCATGCTCAAACTCAACCTCCAAGGGTCATTGAGAAACACCACAACAGTGCTACAACTTGCAGACCATTCCACAGTCACCCTTGAGAGAATTGTGGAGGATGTGATGGTCTCCATTGATTCTTGGGAATACCCTGTAGATTTCCTAGTTCTCCAGCCTAAGGCTAAGCTTACTAGTTACCCTCTCATCCTTGGGAGGCCATGGCTAGCCACAGCTGATGCTTACATTAGTTGCAGAGCTGGAAATATGACCATCAATAATGGGAATATGTCCAAACAATTAGTCCTATACCCTCTTGATCAACCTTCTCTAGAGCATGATTTACCTTTATGGTTAGAGGAGGAAGAAGATGAGCTTTATTGTGCCCAAATTTATGTTATGGAAGTAATCATAGGAGGAGGATAACCAGAGGAGGATGACTTAATTAAACACCTGCTCCAAATTCCAATTCCTAGTTTATTACCCTTAGAAGAAGAAGTAAAGGAAACATTGAACAATCATCAAATTGACTTAAGCCTGGCCGATTCCAACCCACTCAGAGTCAAAACCATAGAATTTGGCTTAGAGAAAACTGTTGGGTCCCTATAATACTAGTGATTACCCCATTACTATTGTAGTTATACCCCTTATTAATATTTTTGTGCCCCTATTGCCCCCATATTGTTATTACTGTGCCCCATAGAATCCCTCTATTGTTATTTTTGTGGCTTTATATTATTATTGTTAGCTCGGCTATATTAAATTGTGACTCCTTACACTCCTATATATAGAAATGAGGTTTTGTCATTTGAATCATCCAAGAATTGTTAATTTATGTAATGTAAAGGAGGTTGCCCCTCGAAGAGGCTGAATTCTAAGGGCGTTGATCTATCTTTTCTATCTTTTCTTGAGCTGGTTTCATAACATTTGGTATCAGAGCTTTGGATTCTAGGGTTTCGCTGCTCCAAACAGGTCATCGTGGCATTTTCGCTATAAATTTTTTTCTGTGATGTTTCAAAAGTCACAAAAAAAACCCATTTGAGAAGAAATAGCTCTAAATCTTGGATCTAAATTTCAGAGCTTTTTGGGCTATATTTATGGAGATATGACCTGAGGAAGTTGGTCTTTTTGTAGACTCCTGAATTACATTCCAAACAGGTGACCTGGGAAAAATCGTCATAACTTTATCCCTGGGGATCCGATTGAAATTTAGTCAGAAGGTACAGAAATAGGATGGACTATAGTTTCTTGTATGAATTTTTTGGATCCAAAGGTCGAAACAGTGACTCGTGGCATGTCGTACAAGTTCGCTCTACTGAACTAGTCTATAATCAAGTCACTGTGGGAGATTTTGCATAACTCTTCCTTGGAGAATCCAATTTGGGTCAGACTTGTGTGGCATTGGAAAGAGGAAAAAGAGGGCTCTACAGGTCACAAATCCAGAAGTAGATGATTGGAAAGTAAAGAACATCCGAGGCATACGAGCTCCACAAAGTGAAAAAAGGTGTGTAGATTTTATTAAAATTTTTGCTTAAGCTTGTTTGAAATTATTGAAGGAATTCAAGGGCAGTGAGCCATATTATCATAAAGCGATGCCCCAAGGAAAGAAAAGGCCAAACACCTAGTAAGGAACTTGAAAGCTCTAGCATGACTCATGAAGAAGAGGAAGAAATGCAACATGATATATCAAAATTACAAGACCAAGTACAACAATGTCCCTTACACAAAAAGGAACAGAATCTAAGATGGATGGTTTAAAGAAAGGTGTAGAAGATAAGATGGACTATTTAAAGAAAGGCGTAGAAGCTAAGATGGATGATTTGAAGATAGATTTGAAGACTGACATGGACGAATTGAAGATAAATATGAATAAGTTGCTACAAGAAATGGGCACTAAGGGTGAAAGGGTACTAAAGGAAACTCATGATGAGAATAAAAGAAATGTTAATCGTGATTCCATAGACGCTAATGTTGGATCGAAGACTCACCATATTCCAAAAATCGATATGAGGAATTTTGCTGGCAAGGATCCTGCCACATGGATATTCCTCAGTCTATACTTAGGAAAAATAAAATATTAATGGGTATTAATATAAAACTAGGTTAGAAGGGTCCAAAAGTCATGGATCAAGCCAAATCTAATCTTAGCCATTGATTAGAGATTTAATAGCTGTCATTGATGAACCAACAAGAAAAGTATAAGAGGAGGCTTGAGGGTCAGTTGGAAATACACCAGAGTGATCAGTTATTCTATTCTCTAGAGTGGGGTTTGCTAAGAGAGATAGAATCCATGACCAATAGCGAGGGCAATGAATACATCGCAAGAGGCCAATTTGGTACTAGAGAGACAACGCAGAGCCCAGAGAGGTTAACGGAGAGGCAGCTGGAGGCTACGCAGAGGTAGCTAGGAGCTACGCAGAGCCAGGAGAGGTCAGTGTGTGAGATGCAGAGGGCCTAGGGGCTGACGCAAAAGCTCCAGATGTTGACGCAGGGCTAAGAGGCAGTGCTGGGAGGATTTTGTGGGACAGACTAGGGTCTAGTGAGATGGATAGGGTGACGTAGTCACTATCAAAGTGACGCAAAGTAGTGGAAGATGCAATTGTTGTTGTGGGATCATTCATCTGATGATTTATTAGCCGAAATATTTGTCTCTGAGGAGGGGTACTACTGTCGAGGGCATTCTCTATTGGGTGATCCATTTCCGACACCCTAGTTGTATTCTGAAAAATTGCATAATAATAAAACCCTCTAAATAGCTGCACCAATTTTCATGCATTGGGTTTTTCCGGTGACATTGGTCCAAAAATAATGGTGTCACTTGTGTGCTTGTTTTCCTTTAGTTGATGATTTGTAGATGTTGATACTATACTTATGTTTATTTCAGTATTTACATGGTAAATAACTTGTTAAGTACTTAAACAAGTAGGAAGAAATAAACCAAATAGTATAGGAAGAATTTCTAATGGGTTAAACTTAGAAATTCCAACATGGTATCAGAGCATGGTTGCAAATCACAAGAAAACTGAAGGCATCAGCTAAGCAGATAATTTGCAATAGATTCAGCTGTCCCAAGTGATAGAGTTGATCCTTGCAGAAGGTGACAGAGGAAGGAGTGACGTAGAGGGACTATGTCATTAGTCTGGGCTAGAGAGAGGCCAGCGCAGAGGCTAAGCGAGGTAGAATCAACCTCACACAGATCCATGCAGAGGGCAAGAGGGATGATGCAATTGGCTGAGGGAGCTAACTTTTTGGTTCCGGGATTGTGCAGAGCCAAGTGGCTCAATCCTTCAATTGTTGGGGCATAGGAGGCTGTGGGTAAATTGCAGAGCGAGGCTGGTGGGGTACTGTGGTAATAATAGTACCTAACAGAGCAAGACCAAGGTGGAGGGAGTTGCTGCCAAGGCAGATTTCTAGCCAACAAATCCAAATCAATGGTGCAGTTGCACAGACAATTGGAGTGGGTAAACTCGACATTGGCAGAAGGATTTCTAGAATGGAAATCGAGACTTAGAGGGAGTCGAACCAAGAACTTCTAGAAAGGAAGTTGAGATACTGAAGGAGTCAAAAGAATAACAGTGAGATGGCCATGAATGGGCTGAGAGATCAGGATAGGCTGGATGGAGCATCCAGCTTTGTGGTTTGGAAGGCCAGGATCTTTTCCCTTCTAAATAGATTATCCCATCAAGAACTCCACCTTGAAAACAATGGCGATCCCTGTTGACCCAACTAAAAATGAGAAGTATGAGGTGGCAATGGCCAAGGCAAAGTGCATCATCCTTGATGGGGCCAAGAATCATGTGGTGTCGCATATTGCTGAAAAGGATACGGAAAATGAGATGTGGGAGGCCCTGAAGAAATTGTACTAGCATACTTCCGTGCAGAGGAAGATGTTACTTGAAAATAATTTGTAGTCATACCAGATGTAGAAGGGAGAGTAGATATATATCTTCCTCAGTTGATTGAAGGAGATCTGGGACCAACTAACTTCCATAGGGGACACACCAGATGATGAGATTTTGGTGAGGACCACACTGAATGCAATTTCCAAGGATTGGGAAGTGTGTGTCCAGAGCATACTGGGCAAGTTGAAGTTTCTAGATTGGGAAGAACTATGGGTGCTCTTCATCAAGAAGAGAGCAGATAGCTGACCAAGGTGGGTAGTAGCGGTAAAGGGGTCAGGATCAAGGAGGAGGAACAAGAGGATGCAGCTCTAGCATTTGCGGGAAAGCAGGAGAAGTAGAAAAAGAAGGACCTCTCCAAGGTCAAGTGCTTCCATTGTGGGGAACTGGGTCATTTTACGAATTAGTATTTGAGGAAGAAGAGCAAGGGAGAGGCTTCTGAGACCAAGGTAGCACCAGTGAGGGTAGAGAAAGAATTTGAGGAAGATGTCGAATGTGCCATGAGTGCTAATGTGCCACTTGAGAAGAAGTGGGGAGATATCGAGCTATAGGAGGACTACAAATGATGAGGGGCAGGATCCTTGAGGTACCCAACCTCTTGGATTATACCTTGTTACGGGAGCCCTGAAGACGAGTCGCAAGACTGGCTATAGAGAGAGAGATAGATGCAGATGAAGCGACAGAGAGTGCTACAGTGCAGGAGTCCCAGATAACGTGAGACTAGCAGGCTGCAATAGTGTGAGAGGCATGGGAGTGTTGCACCAGTGAAGGATGGCATAGAGATGTGTGCAACAGTGCGAGATGCAGGGAGTTGTTGCAACAGCACAGAGGTCAGTAGAGGGAGCACTTGTCAGCGGCAAAGGGAGCTTCAGTATCAGGAGTGTTTTTAGCCTAAAAGGGATGTCAGAGTTGGGAGCATCTATTACTTACTTCTCAGTAACTGGGTTGCAGTGTAGTAGTAGTATATGGTAGCATGATGCAACATGTGGAGAAGGGGATGCAGTGCAGATGTAGTGTTGGATGTATAGGCCAGTAGCAACATGGATGTAGAGGGAGTTGTCGTATGAACGCAATAGTGGCAATGGCAGGGCCATGGGCAGCAGCACAGGATGTAGCAGTGCAGAGGATGTTGGGTGAGGAGTCCTAGCATCAGCACAGGGACCAATGTTGGATGATCATGGTGATACTCAGTGAGGAGTATTACTAGAGCACAATCCTCACTAAGAGGGAGTGTTGATTTCAGATAACATCGGATGTGGTCTAGCCATGAAAATTGGTGGAGAGTCTAAATCACATGAGATCTCCAAGACCTAAAAATGGTTTGGGTAGATTCTAACTAGTTTGGGAGATATTAAAATAATTAATATTTTTAATGGAATTCCTATGTCTAAACTTAGGAAAAATAAAATATTAATGGCCATTAATATAAAGTTAGGTTAGAAGGGTCCAAAAGTCATGGATCTAGCCAAATCTAATCTTAACCGTTGATTAGAGATTTAATCTCAACCATTGATGGACCAACGAGAAAAGTATAAGAGGAGGCTTGATGGATAGTTGGAGAATATACGAGAGTGATTCATCATTCTATTCTCTAGAGCAGGGTTTGCTAAGAGAGATAGAATCAGTGATCAGCAGCGAGGGGCAATGAATACATAGCAGAGAGGCAGAGTTGGTACCAGAGAGATAATGCAGAGCCCAGAGAGGTCGACGGAGAGGCAGCTGGAGGCTATGCAGAGGCATCTAGGAGCTACATAGAGCCATGAGAGGCTAGTGTGTGAGATAGAGAGGATCTAGGGGTTGACACAGAAGCTCCAAAATTTGACGCAAAGGCTAGCAAAGATGACATAGGACAAAGAGGAAGTGTTGGGAGTATTTCAAGGGACAGACTGGGAGCTGGTGAGTTGGATAGGGTGATGCAGTCCCTATTAGAGTGACGTAGAGCAGTGAAAGCTGCAATTGTTGCTGTGGGATCGTTCATCAAGTGATTTATCAACTAGAATATTTGTCTCTGAGGAGTACTATTTCCAAGGGAATTATATGTTGGGTGAGCCATTTTTGGCACCCTGGTTGTATTCTGAAAACTACATAATAATAAAACCCTCTGAATAGCTGCATCAATTTTCCCGTATTGGGTTTTTCTGAGGACATTGGTCCAAAAATAATGGTGTCACTTGTGTGCTTGTTTTCCTTCAGTTGATGATCTGTAGATGTTGATATTGTACTTGTGTTTATTTTCAGTATTTACATGGTAAATAACTTGTTAAGTAATTAAACAAGTAGGAAGAAATAAACCAGATAGTACAGGAAAAATTTCTAATAGGTTAAACTTAGAAATTCCAACAGTGTAATGTCTAACCCCAAACTCTCCATGATCACCTTAGGCATCAAAATATGTGATGCCCCAGAGTCCAACATAGCATTGTGTAGGATTTTTTCATGTACATTCAAACTCACATAAAAGGGAGGAACATCACCATCATGTGCTTTATCCTCAATTTTTGGCCGAAAGATGATTGTTGGATGATCATCCACTATATTTATTGTATCAGAGGTTTTATCCACTTTAAGTGCCTTTAACATATGAAATCTATATTGATCATTTCTTATTAATTCACCAAGAGGGGTATAAATCTTCAACTTAGCAACTTTAGCTTCAAGATTAAATAGACTTGTTACCTTTTATGTCTCCTTGTGAACAACATCCTCCTTTTCTGCAACTTCTTTGTCTTTGGGTATTTTTCCTTTCCGCTACAAAATATTGATAGGAGGCTCCTTCATTGGAGCACTTGTGCTAGGAATATCTTTCTCAGCACTTGTACTGAGGATAATTTTTTTAACACCACTGGCAGGCACTTCTTTTCTTGTTGCATTGTTGATTGGTGCATCCTTCTTTATTGCATTGCCTCCCACAATCCTATTTCTCAAATTATATTGCTGTTGCACTTGCATTATAGCATTCTGAAAACCCTTTCTATATTCCTCTGACTCAATCATCAATGCCTCATTTTGGGATTAGGATAACAATAGTTCTTCCTCTTCAGCTTAAAAGTTTTCATGATTTTCATATTCTTGGTCGTCTTTGGTCAAATACACTTCTTGCTACCCATCACCAAAAAATAAAATCTGATCTTTGGGAATTTGCTCATCTTCCTCATATTGATCTTGAGAAAACTTTTGTTTGAACTATGGTATTATCTACTACTATGATTGTTCTGGACCTTTCTTCTCCTGAGGTTTGTTAGGCAACTGTGGCTACCTTTGGAAACCAGGATTTCTATTTTGTGCACCAATTTGGGTCTCCTAGATTATTGTCCAGTCATCCAGGGATATATTCTCCATTGTATTAACCAATGTTTCAAATTTATCATCTAAGGAAGTGGCATGATCCTCCTTTATGATGATACTTTTCTCAGATTTCAACTTAGACATTTTCGCTACTAGATTAGCCTCCACACTGACTACATTATTTTTCATGTCCTCTAATGTTACCGGATTTCTTTCTTTGAGCTGATAAGCCATTTCAGTGTCAAAATCATCTGGATAATGTAGTAAGGCCAACCCAATAGGAGGCTTAATCTCTGCACAAATTGAATTGTACAGTTTGTTGAACCTTGCAGAAAAGTCTTGAATAGATTCTTTGAACTATCTTTTCAAGTTATTATACTCAGCCAAGCTCCAAAAATGGTTCTTATTTTCACCCCACCTTGCAAGTAAAAAATATTCTAACTCTTGATAATTTGCAAAGGCTCCTGGGTGAGAACTACTGAACTATTTCTTGACATCACCAAAAAAACACTGAGAAAATAATTTGATTTTAACATCATCGTAGTCTACTTCCTCCAAATCCACAAAATCACTAACCTTGTCAACATGCTGCTTAGCAATGATTTATCCTATGCCATCATATTGTGAAAGCCTCTGCCCATAATTGAGAGGTAATTTATGAAGTTGATCAAGAAACATCAAAGGAGAATACCTTGCTTCCATAACTACTATTTGAATAGTTTGGTGACTGACACACGGTGTGACAACAATAGTAGAAGATGGAAGAACTGGGTGAATGAAAGTCGAAACTGAAGATGAAAGCTTTTTAACTGGAGTCAAAAGAGATCCAGCAATGGAAATAGATGGTATAGGGATATTTCTCTAAGATAGGACTTCATTTTCAGTATCTTTCTAAACTTTTTCGACTAGACCTTTAAGTTTAAAGTACTGTTGGATGATATTCTGACTAAACTCATTTCTTGAGGATGATACACAAGAACTCAAATTATCTGAATCTGCTATAATTTCAGGGATACTAGAACAAGACCTTGTCCTAAACAATGATATTTCATAAGAAATTTTGGGTGAGGAAGAAGATTTCCTAATAATATGGTAGCTAGCATGGCTTTCTAGCACCACTCTCTCCTTCTTAAGGAGTTTTTTCAAGATCATAAACCAATACAGGAGGATTTGGGTCAGGGTTCTGCCTGGTGAACCTTCTAGAAGCCATATCTTCTCAGAAAAGGATGCACGCAACAAAAATTTTCTAAAAATCAAAAGGATATTTACAATTTAGCCTATGATGTACATTTTAGACATGAAACTTCCCAGGATAATTTAAACTTTCGATCCCCAACAATGGTGCCACTATGTTATCACTCCGTAAATTCCCTTTAAGCTAAGAAAAGGGCTAAATAGGTAACCACAAACCACTTTGGGCTAGAAAACTAGCCTTTCTAGCTGGAGGGACCTCCCTTAACTAATGAAAACTAAAGGTATTGATTCTATAGCATATAGAGACTAGTTCTGGGAGTATTTGGATTGTGATAAAGAATTGGTAGAGGGTTTCTACAAAAATCTATTGACAGTATGAGTGATCTTTCTATTGTAACATGTTGTTGTATCTCCAACCAGCTTCATATATGGAGGCTTAATTAGCACATTATTTGGAATGAATCACAAAATTGTAGTATAGAATAGTAGAATATCAAGACATTTATCAAACAGAAGAAATAACAACTTTATTGTTGTAGCTCGGATTCATGACCATCCAGAAGAAAAGACAAAACTTTTAAAAGGCATGCATACTTCATTTGCAACTGAAATATACTTGGTTTCAGTCATACATCAACATATGAGATGAATTCAAATATAATTGTCCCCCACACCTTTAAACATAGTATGAATAAAATAGATAAAGGAAATACACATAAATTGAGAGAAAAACTTATTCCAAACTCATTCATACAATAAGAATCTCCATAAATATACTGAAATCCCTTCAACATTCAAGCTTATTTTTCTTCATTTATCAAAATATATAGTAAAAAAATGGAGGAAAATCATTTCAAGTTCACTGCATCTTCAATCCTTCAAAGGATCGATTGAAAATGGGATAAGATAGTAAACTGTTGTTTTTCCATGATTTTCACCCAAACATAAAGCATAAAGCATAATTTTATCTTCTTGAAAGCAAAAACAACCTAATTAAATACAAAGTATCCTTAAAAAAATCTTCAAACTGATAAAACTGACTGAAATATCAAAGAGTCTAAAAGTTGTTTTTGTGTCTACTGAAAAGTCTGCGCAGCGCCCAAATCTTCATGCTTCTAGAACTCACACATGGCAAGCAACTGGGGTGGTGAGATGGACACCATATGTACTTGATGCCAACACCTTCAAAACCTTACAGGTGGCTATTGTATTGTGTACATGGAATGGTCATACCATGGGTTACATAGCGAGTGCGCAGTGCTTGCATAGAAAAATTGTTGCAACTATTTCCTGAATTCTCTTCATTGCTTCTGAACAATGTCATGACACAATTATGCGGATCATATCAACTTTAACATATTTATACATCAGAAAATTAAAACAAAACTTGAGAACAAAAAGGAAAGACTAGTCATTTTCTTTTCCTCTTGCTTGATAATTTGTTGCTAGAAACCTTGATGCTATGAGTTTTGGACTTGGGATCTAGAGTGATGAGGTCTTGTTGCTTCACACGTGGTGATAAAACATGTGATTTTTTTTATTTAGGATCAAACTTAGTCATTTTCATGAGCGAAGGTATTATATCAACCCCCTCATACCTCTTCAGCAATTTATGTGCCTCCTCTAAATCCTGCCTCATAGTTCTCGACCATGCATTCAGGACCAAATTCCTTACATATAAATTTCTGCACTTCCTCCTAACCAGTTTTGACCACTTGACAAAATTCTTACTCCTGTCAAGAGTTTTGGATACCTCTTTGACCCCATGGTCATAGTTTTCTAAAATACGCTGAATAGAATTCTTATACTCCATATTTTGTTGTATGAATTGATTGATCTAGTCTTATCTTTCTTCTAACTCCTCCAGGAACCTCTCATACTCTTTCCATTGATTGAATGAGGGTGTACTAGGGGCTTTAGCTATTTTTTTTATCTGTTGCACATATTTTGACTTTTATTTAAACATCGTGACTTCTGGCTCTTTAGACCCCACTACAACATTTCTAGCTTGTTCAGCAAAGGTAACATGTTTCTTCTTCCCTTTGGCACTTTTTGAGGGTGACTCTGTCTTTTTCTCTGCTGGTTTAATGGTATTTTTTATGTCCTTGTTCTACTTCTCCAGAAAAGTTATCCTCATCTGATTTTTAAACAATGCCTCTCTCATCTTTATTATTTTAGGATCCTCTTCTTTGTACTATAAAGCACATGTTTCTAGTGGTGCTATCTCTTCCTCATAATCCAGTTGTACCATTTATGGTCCCTTGACCTCATCCACCTGTGCATCTATATGCCTATCTTTAGAGATTTATGTAATTGCTTGAGGGGTTGCCTCTTCTTGGGTTTTCTTAACTCTAGACCTTGTTCTTGGTCTCATCACAAACTCATCTTGGATTGTTTCTTCAATTTTGACCTTAAGTCTGGCTTGTTTAGCTGATGTTTCATGTTCCTCTATTATTTTTTCTACCTTGTCATCCTCTATGCCCTGCAACTTAGTTTTCTTGCTCAACTTGCCTGCAAATTTCTTGCTTGGTTTAGCACCTTCTATCTTTGCAGTTTTCACTTCCATAACTGAATGATTGCTCTCCTTCTTTGGATGTTCCTACTTGGATTCTTCTTTATCTGCCTTGATTGAAGGTGACCCAATTTGTGGCAAGAGGTCAATACTCGCAAGAAAATCAAACCAAAGAATTTTATTTATTTCAACAACATGCTTAACCATGATTGTGATCAAAGAGAAATGAAACAGACTTGAAGCATGGTTATTCTTTTGAATTTGTACTTTGGTGGCCATTCTTTCTAGACTCTTAAGAAAGAAGCAAGGGAGGCACATGGGCTTTCTTTCTGTGAAATTCCATAGCAACCTAATATGATATTGGTATATTCTACTGAACCTACCTTCACAATTGAAATATCTTTAGATGACCTTCAGAAGGTCTACATACGACTCTTGGAGATAAATGCTAGGGGAGGTGGAGGCAAACTTGTCAAGATACTCTGGTTGTAAAAACTTCTTATAATTCAAAATGTCTAACTCATCCCCC
Source organism: Pinus taeda (assembly GCA_000404065.3). Taxonomy (NCBI): domain Eukaryota; kingdom Viridiplantae; phylum Streptophyta; class Pinopsida; order Pinales; family Pinaceae; genus Pinus; species Pinus taeda. The sequence goes on from APFE031163683.1 coordinate 121,222, forward strand.
TTGAACCATTTCTCCCTTGTTGTTGGGAGATTGATTGCATTAGCTATGAAATTTTCAGTCAATATGATCTCCAGGTCAACTAGCTTCACTCTGTTGTCTTGAAGATTTAGAGCAAATAAGCTAGCTAGTTTGGCATTATGAGCTACTTTCTGAATCTTTTGGTAGAAATATATGAACCATGTGTTCTCAAAAGCCACTGTAATGGCATGGGATGAATTGAGCAGACTCAAAGTACTGGGTTCGGTGCGAACGAGGTCAACTCCTTTTTTGATGGCAGTAGGAGCCATCCTATCTCTACACCTAGATGATGTATTTTGACTTTTGGGTTATGACTACATGTGCAAGCCCAAAGGAATGAGAATAGGCTTGTATGACAACAATAATACACCTAGGTAGTTGTAACAATAAGGTGGTGACAACACAGATTATGTGATGGAATACAAGTAGGAGGCTTTAGACATTTAAAAGGTATTTAAAATCAAATCTTCACGAAGAAATCATCATTCGAAATTTAGGTTTTGAGGAGTAAAATAACGATCTTGGAGGTAAGACTATGTTTTCTAATAGGACAGGGTATGCACAACATGTGTTTTCTAACAATGGCAGACAAATATTAAGCACTGCGACTAAGAGAATTATCAATAAGAATTCATAGGAAGGATGGTTGTCTCCCTACCTCTGCAATTTTTTCATTTCAATTTGTACGCTGAAGACTAGCTTGAGATGACTTATTTCGTTGTACGGGAAGAATGTCCCATGATGCTCAAATTGTCTGCAACTTGTTAACCTACCTAATACTCTTGCACCTCTCTGCGCCTTCTGAACTCTCTTTCAACCTTTGATCTGAAAATAAACTAGTCATCTCATCCTCTACATACCACCTGCGAGTAGTCACACAGAAAATTGGCGGCCTGCATAATGATTTGAAATTATGGTGCCGATGTAAGAAAGATGAACGTGAAATCTGTGTTTCTTATGAAATTTCACATGCTTGAAAAACAAATCTTGGTGGGTAATGATGTTTAGGAATGGGAATAGGTTTAGGCCTAGGGAAATGTGGTTTAGGTGACAACAATGATAAAGGTTTAGGCATAAAGTAAATTGATATGATTAAGGTATCATTAGGAATTGAGGGGAAGGAATGAAATGTGGGGAAAAGGAGATAGGTAGAAGGATTTATAAAATATTTAGTAAAGGAGTAGGTCAAAGCATTAATAATTAGGGTCTTTTTGAGATCCTTTCCTCAGTAGCTAACACTCAGACCATGTTACCCACCTATCATCACCTAATACCTGGAACTCAACAATAAAACTTGACAAACATTAGACACTCTTTCCTAATGATTGACCTTGATGACCAAAGTGATAACCCGACTAAAGATGACTCCTTGGAGAAATGACAGGTCAAAACATAACAGTGAGAAAATTTTATGATTTTGATCTTCTTCTAAACATAAAATAATTGACTTGTGGTACTTGTCAACTAACAAACTAACCCACTCTAACACTTTCAACATTGGCTATGGAATAATTGCTTGGAGCAGCAAGAAACAAAGTATTGTTTCCTTATCTTCTGCAGAAGCAAAGTATCAAGGAATGTGTGCAACCACATGTGAGTTATTTGGTTGAGGAGATTTCCCCATGATGCCGGAGAAGAACAGAAGCATGAAACAATAATCAGATGACAACCAAAGCTCCATTAAGCTGGCGAAAAATCCTGTGTCTCACAAAAACGTAAAGCATTTTGATATTGAGTTTCACTTTGTTAGAGATAAGATTCAGTCTAATGAAATTCTTGTTGAATATAATTTGCAATACTTGTGATAATGCAACATATATTTTTACCAAACCCCTTAGGAGGATTAAATTTGAAATGTTTAGGGAGATGTTAGGAGTACAATTGAACCCTTTTTCCATTAAGGGGGAGTATTGGAAATAATGGAGAATATTGTACTATTGGAGAGTGTTTGTTTATTTGTTGTACCAGTGTACCTAGGTTAGGATTAGTTCCTATTTTCTAGGAGTTAGCTCTAATCTCCCTAAAATTGATGTAACTTATATATTTATGATTTTATGATTAATTGAAAAGAGTGTTCTTTGCTTTGGGCAGTCTCCAGGTGCATCTTGCTCACCTGTGAGCTACTAGTTTCAGATTATAAGTTTAAGCTCCCATATTTTAACAAGTTTAGATAAGTAGAGAAAACATTTAACCCATGTGATCATGCAAAATCTTTAACATTTTTTCCAATTTAGATTTAGGTTGGTATTGTAAGAAATCCTATTTTCAGATTAAGAATCTTCATGATAAAGTCGAGATAAATTTCTATAATTACATTAAAATTCTAGAATCCCTATTGCAAAATAAACACATTATAAACGTAATTATGCAGAAAGACATCTATTTTAGCACAAGGCTTCTATAATTTTAATTTAATTATCAATAATTATTAGGTGGACAGTAGAGATTTAATCTCTAGAATATTCTAGAATATTTTTAGTGGTATTCACAAATAAAAAATTGTGATTTAAATCTTCAAAGTAGTTATGTCATTTCAACTATTTTAATTAAATTGATTAATTAAAAAAAATAAGCGTCAATTAAGAAATCAGAAAAGATGGAGTAAATTACATGGCCCACACAGATAACTACTAGTCATTCACTCCTCCTTGCTAACAAACACGTTCCATTCATAGTGCTTAGAAATTATTGTTTTCACTTATGGATATTTTTAAGATACGATGTTGTTCTGTGTATTTAGTTCGGTGATGGATTCTGAAATAAAATATGTGAAGTTAATGATAAATGTTTGGATGTGTTTTTTTAAACTTATGATTTTTCCTTTTTAACTAGAGAGTTGGGTGTTTAATTTTTTCATTTTAACTATAGTGTTAGGTGTTTACTTTTTTAAAGTTCGATGATTTACATGTCTTCGTTTTATTACCAAATACTCATAACTTTTAATACAGATGACTGCAACAACTTTTTCAGCAGGTTGTGATTACCATTACACGAGTGCTTCCTAGAAAAGTGTGAATAACGGCACATGTGGCCGCCTTCCACAGAGATAAAAATGAGCTCAAGCAAGAACGCAACTATGCGTAGGTGTGTGTGAATGTATATTATGGTGCAGATAACATATTTCGACCACAACTATAAATATATATTCAAAACTTAGTATATCTATATATATATTTATTCAAAACTAAGTATATATATTAATATTATGGTGCAGATAACATATTTCAGCCCCAACTATATATATATTCAAAATTTATGGTAAAGAAAATAAAAGTTATATATGTAAATATATATAAAACTTATAGTATTGTGAAAAGAATAAATAGTTAAAAATAATTGTTTATTGTGTGATTATGTTTTTATTATGCTATATTTGTAAAAGTTGGATAATGTTTTTTTTCGAGTTTATTTTTTTAATATGGGCAATGTGAGATGTATAATGAGATGAGCTGTTTGTTTGATGTTTAGCTTGTAGGATGTGGTCCTCGCAGGTCTTGTCCTTACTATTTCTTAATTTGTTTGATGCTTATTATGAATTGATATTTATTGGTTTTTATCTGTCATTTAATTTATATGATTACATTAATAAAAATATTTTAAAATAAAATCATAATATATCATGAAAGAAATATGTAATTGATGTTTATATCCATTTACCAATTAGTTAATTTATATGAAAATGCTAATTTAATAGCTTTAGTGAATTTTTTAAATAAAAAATATGTTAAAATGTAAAATTTAATTAAAATATTTAAACTATAATGTTTGTGTTTTTAAATTCCAGAATAATTTTATTAAAAAATATCAAATTTATAATCTATTTTAGAAATTTACACACTAAAACTTATAAACATAGATTTGAAAGCATATCTATTTTCATTATAAAATGATTATTCTATGAGGACACAAATTTGCCCGGATAATAAATATTTTGTGGGAATCTAGTGAAAAAAATTTCAAAAAATCTGAATAATAGTGGAAATGGATTCAGCACCATAAAAAAGGCAAACACCCAAACATCCAAAATCCTGAAAACCAATAATTGTAACCTAAATTTCCAAAAAATTTAACCTAATTTTATCCAAATTTAACACCTGATGACATCATTGACTACTCTCTATTTATCAACCCTGCAGACTCCGACAATATTGAATATAAAAAATAAGACTCGACATTCAAAATGGCGAATACAGCTAGATGTAATGGGCCACCTTTTTCTCTAAGTGAACAGTACATATCACCAACTTTACGAATATCGACCGAACCCTCACTTTTAAAGTCAAGTCGTTTGGTTTACTTTCCACTGTTCCATTCCGGCAGATCATCCAAACAATTTATGTCCACAAATTGCAATACTTGGTGACCGCAAAATAAATACAATGAATCTGCATATTGGTAGTCACGGCAAATTGCGATATTATGAGGACACTATGAGGACACTATTTGGACTGGCTACGCATTGGATGTGTATCCATAGCTTTTTAGGCAGAAGACTTGACCTGGTTTGGAAGGAAATAATACGAGAGATGGTAGCTAACAACACTGCAACTTGCGATATTATGAGGACACTATTTGGACTGGCTAGGCATTGGATGTGTACCCGTAACTTTTTAGGGGGGAGACTTGACCTGGTTTGGAAGGAAATAATACGAGCGATGGTAGCTAACCAACCAAACACTGGAGTCTTTTCTGGATACAATTAGTTGTGAAGAATGGCAAATTCATCAGCAACCATGAAATACATCATAGTTGGTTCAGCCATAATGTTATGTTCTATGGTCAATTCTGTGGGTGCAGATGATAATACGTGCTCTGGTAAAGAGAGTGCATGCAGAAACAAGACAGAAGCTCTCCATCTGAAGATTGGGGCACTCGCTTCTATTCTTGTGGCAGGTACTATTGGGGTATGTTTGCCTGTTCTGGGCAGGACTTTCTCTGCTTTAAGGCCTGATAAGAACATATTCTTTGTCATTAAGGCTTTTGCTGCCGGTGTGATTCTTGCTACTGGTTTCGTTCATGTTCTTCCTGATGCCTTCGAATCTCTTACAAGTGAATGCTTAAGTACGAATCCATGGGGCAACTTCCCCTTTGCTGGGTTTATAGCAATGATGTCCGCAGTTTGTACTCTCATGGTCGATGCTCTAGCCACTGGTTACTACGAGCGATCCCACTTTAGAAATCAAAACAAAGGTAATGAGGGTACTGTTCCTGGTGAAGGCAATGACCCAGAACATGAGAATCATCTTCATGCACACTCACATGCTACACACGGCCACGCCCATGGATCCAATACTCGAGATGAAGATTCCACTATTCGTTATCGTGTCATTGCGCAGGTACAAATCTAAACTTCAAACTCTGAAGTATAGCTTTCAATAACCATATTATTAAATTTAACACCATGAATGGAATATGGTTAATGTCAGGTGTTAGAGTTGGGTATCGTTGCTCACTCCGTTATTATTGGAATCTCATTGGGTGCATCTGAAAGTCCATGCACAATTAGGCCATTAGTGGCAGCCTTATCATTTCATCAATTTTTCGAAGGAATGGGCCTTGGTGGATGCATCGTTCAGGTAATTTTTCTCCCTTAAATCTTCAAAGATTCAACTAGTATGAAGCAGGAATATTTACATTGATAATAAGGTTGATTGGTTGAATAGGTTGAATATTGTTCTTTTTGAGTGGAGCAGGCGGGTTTCAAGAATAAGTCGGCAGCAGTTATCCTGATGACGTTTTTCTTTGCTGTGACAACGCCATTTGGTATTGCACTGGGTATTGGGATCTCGTCGGGTTACAAGGAGAACAGCCCCACGGCACTGAGTGTTGAAGGAGTATTTAATGCGGCGTCTTCTGGAATTCTGATATACATGGCTCTGGTGGATCTTCTTGCTGCCGATTTTATCAACTCGTCTCGAATGAAAAAGAATGGAGCACTTCAGCTGTGTTCTTACATCGCTCTCTTGCTAGGTGCAGGGGCCATGTCTTTGATCGCCAAATGGGCTTGAAATTTCAGCAGATCACATAACCTCTATTCCCTACGGAATTTTATGAGCCTGGCTTATTTTTTTTAAGATATAAATCACCAAAAAGAAGTATGTCTGACTCTCTTAGGATAAAATTTGGATTGGTTAAGTATTGAAAGTTTGGTTCAGATGATCAAGAAATCTCGGAATTCACAAATACAAGGATATAGCTATGCTTCACATCATGGGAAATGAAAAGGCACGAATTATTACCTTCATATATATGAGCAATTCTATGGGTAAATTCATCAATTTTGATCATGTCCATAAAAGAAGCGAGTTTTCTGTTATGCTTGAAATTTTCAGTTATGTCCATAAAAACAAAATTTTTAAGCATTGATCTGAGATGAAACATGTGTGTTATCATTTGGAGGAGGAAACTTTATGCTAATTAAATGAACACTATGAGTCTATTCAATCTAATCTAGTGGCTAAAAAGGACAAAGATGGCATGGTGTAGTGTTGAATTGGCTAATTGAATAGAAATTAGAATATCATCATCAACTAGTCCAATTAACCTAGCAATGATGACCACTAGCAAGAAGTATACCATGGTGTATAATTATAACACATTAAAAAATTGGGAAAATAATGGCCATAAGGAGAAATAATGTCATGTTACAGAGCTAGAAAGGGTTAAGAAAATGGGAACTCAAAAGGTTGATTTATTACATCGAATGAGGTGAACTTTAGTGCATTCTACAAATGGTAGTGGAAGAGAAGTATGCCATGGAGCAGGTTTAGAATGGTCTAAGAAATTAAAAAAAGGATGGCCATGCAAGGAGAAGTATGCCATGTTCCAAAGTTGGATTTGCTAAGAAATTTGGAATTTAGGAGGATTCTTTACTATATTGAGAAGCAAGGATCACAAATTGGGAAAATGATGGCCACAAGGGAGAAGAATTCCATGTTGCAGAGATGGAATGGGTTAAGAGAAGGGGAACCCAAGAGGTTGAATTATTGTAGTGAGAAGTGAGGTGCATTTTAGGGAGTTCTACAATGGCAATGGAAGAGAAGTACACCATGGAGTAGGGTTAGGATGGTTTAAGAAATTTCAAAAATGACGGCCACTTAGGGAGAAGTATGTCATGTTGCAGAGTTGGATTGCCTAGAGAAATTGGGAACTCAAGAGATTTGTTTACTACACCAAGAAGCAAGGATCACAAATTGGAAAAATGATGGCCACAAGGGGGAAGCATGCCATGCCGTCGAGTTTGAATGGGTTCACAAAATCATAACTTGAAATGTTGATTTATTGTAGCAAGAAGTGAGGTGCACTTTAGGGAATTCTACAATGGTAGTGGAAGAGAAGTATGTCACTGTAGCCCCCTCTCACATTTACCCACTTTTAATAGTTAGCCATGGTAAACATGAGATGGGTGTCACTATGATATGACCTAACCTCCAAGTTCCAATTATGGAAGTGGTGTCAGCGCACCAATAACTAACAGAAACCCCTCAGGAGCATTAGATCACCCAGATGTCAGTCCACAACCTCTAATGACCAGATCCTGAGTTGGAACTACTTTTTCACAAGCTTAACCCCCAACTGCATGAATAACACGAGATGCATGATCAAAAAATGGATCTTGGATAAACCTCTAAGTCCAAAAGACTTCATATAAGAGGTAAAAGGTGCCAAATGGCACAAATCCTTTGTAAATCAAAGGAAAATGAAAGTTGTTGGCTACTGTCAAAAATAGTGCCATTGCAGAGATCCCTTCATTATGAATCCAACGCAACTTGAATGGGCGAAAACAGACTTCGGATGCAGAAGCTATCATGAAATGAAGCTACCCTTTCTCAAAGGAAAAAGAGGTAAAATCCCTTGATAATGGGTCTTAAAACCCTCCAAGCCTTCATCAATCTCCTAAAAGGTCAAAACCACTGAAAAAGGGGAAGTCTTAAGGATATCGGATTACACTATTGGAACCTTAAAAACATGAGAAAACAACGAAAATGAGGCAATCGGAGGCTTGAACAGTGTTTGCACAGCGGCCATCGGGTCCAGACCTGATCGGCAATCGCAATCAGCGATGACAAGCGGAGGCAGTCGAAGGCATAATGCGATGGAACCGGGCCGATGTGATACCACGATCACCGATATCGGTGGATCGCAATCAGCGAACACAAAGGAGCGGGGTCTATGTATATATGTGGTGCAATATGTCGATCACCAATGATCGAATCGGTGAATCAATATCAGCGATGGCTAGACCCGATGGAAATATAGACTGTATTCTATATATTTTTAAATCCGAAAACATCAATTTCCTTTGTAATTGCGTAATTCGTTTATTAAAAAAAATACAAATGGATAAAGGCCCGATGCAGTATTACAGACCCGAAATGGTTTATTAACACTGTTGCATATAAATTCAAGTCCGATAAGCAGGATTTTTTCCATGTTTTAGTGTATTTTTAAATACAAAGGGGAAAACCATGGAGCAGGCATTACGACATGTGATGGCGACTTATGAGTAGACCCGATAGCGCTATAAAGCGAGATTATGGGAATTTCAAGTCTCGATGAATAGTGTTCTGCGGATTCTTCCATGTTTTGCAGCATTTTCTTGTGTTAATAGAAAATGACTGTTTCAAAGGATTGCAAGCGTCGATTTCCCCTTCTGTTATGGTATAGGTGGCATCCATTTCCGAGAGCATTTAGCAATGATTGCTAATGCTCAGGGAAGGGATTTGAGAAAACCAAAGCAAAAAGACAGAGAGCCCGAGAGGGAAAATGAACAGGCAGTGCCGATTTGGCTTGAAAAGCCACAGAACAACAGAACGAGGAGACTGTTGGTTGCTGCTGGGTTGTTGGTCATTGTGGGAGTTGTTGCTAAAGCCAAAGCAGGAAGATAAGGCTAAGAGGCAGTGCAGAAGCCAAGAGGCAACGTAGAAGCAAAGAGAGCAACCTATGAGGTCACTTGGAAGCCAATTGAAAGGCTAAGAGGACTGTTTTTCTGATAAAAGGCAGAGAGAGCCAGAGTGAAGAGCGAAGAGCTGAGAGCCAGAGCCAAAGAGCCAGAGTCAGAGCCAAGAGCCAGAACCAAGAGCCAGAACCAAGAGCCAAAGAGCCAGAGTCAGAGCCAAGAGCCAGATCCAAGAGCCAAAGAGCCAGAGTCAGAGCCAAGAGCTAGAGCCAAGAGCCAGAGCCAAGAGCTAGAGCCAAGAACCAAAGCTTCAAGAGCCAGGGAATTAGATGGTGTTTGAACCCATTTTTTTTGTACAAAATAGCAGGAGTTAAGCCAAGAGCTTGTAAAAAAGACTTATACCAGAATCCCAGAGAGCCTAGTTGAGTTGACTAGAGCTCAGAGAGATGTGGCCCAAGAGTTGTGGGTGAACTCCAAATAAATATTGTTGTTCATGTGTCTATTTTATTGCTGCATTGTCTCTATTCTTTTATTTAATGTTATATTCATTTATATATCAGTTTAAGCACATCAAATTATAGCACAAAAACAGAAATTAAAGAAAGTAATCAGTTGAAAACAAATACAAACATACACCCATATTTTCAAGCATTTCTTAATTCCGCATTGGTTAATCAATAAGACTTGGGAAAATTTAAAGCTTTGGAAGCGGGAGAGGTTTTGGTAAGTTAGACAAGAAGCTTAAGAGCCCCATTTTCATATCAATGCATGCGGTTATGATCCTCCAAGCTCACTCATAAGCCTGCTTCCATGTGGTTATGACCCAAAATCTCCAATTCTGAGCATGAAGTTTTGGGATTTGCACAACCTTTTCAAGCTAGCCTCCAAACAACTACATATAATTTCCTGTAACTTTCCATAATGTAATTAAAGGTAATTACAAAGAAAACTAATCAAAATTCAAGCAAGAAATTAACCCAAATATTTCAATTCCATAAGAGACATTTCGTCAAACATATGACAAACATGTAAGCTACATGTCATGCATGCATATCGGACCATAAACTGGTAATATTCATATGAGGATCACCAATAAGGCTCCAAGCCCTCTTTAGCTAGTTCCAATAACACTTGTTAAGCCATGCATTCATCAAGACCATAGATAAATTACATCTTATAACCAACATGTAGACAATATAGAAACCATCTAAGCACTAACACAATCACTGCAAACGCTCATAGATCACAATAAAAAAATAGCTCTTATCGACTTGTACAAAAGCCAACCAAGTTAGGGACTTCCACACACCACCTGACCATATATTGGGATGAATCAAATCTCCCTTTCGTCCAATCACCCTTGCACCATATTCCAAGCATGAATGTGGGATCTCATCGAATAAACCAAAACACAACCAAACCACAGCTTCCAGAGGAAAAACCACCTCAACCCTCAACCACATTTAGTCCACCTCTACGGTCCAGAAATCATTAACATCAACTAGATCAGTCTCTACCCAAATTTTACAGTGTTCCAAGATCTAGTAATTCAACCCACAACTAACTCAGGGCTCCAGAGCATTTTTCCCAACCGTGGCTCTCGGAACTAGTAACTCAACCTATCAAGGGCTCTAGAGTGTTTGTCCCAACCTATGGCTCTAGGAACTAGTAACTCAACCCAAGTTGTTCCAGGGTTTCCAGAGTGTTTGTTCCAACCCATGACCATATGGAACCTGACTACCAATCAAAAATCAAGTGGGAAACCAAAAACGCCATGGTTATCGAGAAAATGGAAAGGCAAGGCTGAAACCATTGTGAATCTAGGAAAATATCCACGCTAATTACAACACATAACCAAAGAATCACATGCATATACCATGCATCCAAAAATCAACAAGGTAATCACACATGCAACCTGTTACCTGCAAGTGATCCAGCTATAGTTGTTGATCCAATTTTTCCCTTGCACTTCCTTGCTTTCATTTTCCTTCTTACTCCAAATCCAAGTGAATTCTAGAATGCTCCAAGCATGCTCTAAGAATTCTCTAAGTGTGCAAGAGTATGAGAGAATGAGAAAATGAAAGGAGAGCTCAACTCAAAACTGTCAAAATGCTAGAAATTATTTCTCTGAATCCTTTTTTATCATTGATGCCTCTATTTTTTCATTTTCCTTCATTTTTCCTCTAATTTCTCTTACATGCGAACTTTTGTCTCTTCACCTTCCTTTTCTCCTAATTTCATTTATATGATAATTATTTTCTCTTTGCCTTTGCCAATTTCCATGGCCATAAATAAATCACAAGTGATGCCCACTATAATGTTTTTCCCATCATTCAACTTGGAATACGTGTCCCATGACCTTGGTATTATTTTATTTACATGGAAAATAAACCAAGTGTTGTTACAAACCCCTCCCCCTTGGGGGAACACTATCCTCTGTGTTCAATGACACTTATAAATAACAAAACATGTTGCCCATGAAGCGTTATAACACAACTCGATGTAGTATTTACAACATATTGCTATTTGGAGCTTTATAACATAGCTCATTGCAATATCTACAATAGATATATGCATAAACATAAACCTCTATGCCTTGCAACTTAGTTTTCTTGCTCAACTTGCCTGCAAATTTCTTGCTTGGCTTAGCACCTTCTGTCTTTGCAGTTTTCACTTCCATAACTGAATGAGTGCTCTCCTTCTTTGGATGTTCCTACTTGGATTCTTCTTTATCTGCCTTGATTGAAGGTGACCCAATTTGTGGCAAGAGGTCAATACTTGCAAGAAAATCAAACCAAAGAATTTTATTTATTTCAACAACATGCTTAACCATGATTGTGATCAAAGAGAAATGAACCAGACTTGAAGCATGGTTATTCTTTTGAATTTGTACTTTGGTGGCCATTCTTTCTAGACTCTTAAGAAAGAAGCAAGGGAGGAACATGGGCTTTCTTTCTGTGAAATTCCATAGCAACCTAATATGATACTGGTATATTCTACTGAACCTACCTTCACAATTGAAATATCTTTAGATGACCTTCACAAGGTCTACATACGACTCTTGGAGATAAATGCTAGGGGAGGTGGAGGCAAACTTGTCAAGATACTCTGGTTGTAAAAACTTCTTATAAGCCAAAATCTCTAACTCATCCCCCCTGAACCATTTCTCCCCTGTTGTTGGGAGATTGGTTGCATCAGCTATGAAATTTTCAGTCAATATGATCTCCAGGTCAACTAGCTTCACTCTGTTGTCTTGAAGATTTAGAGCAAATAAGCTAGCTAGTTTGGCATTATGAGCTACTTTCTGAATCTTTTGGTAGAAATATATGAACCATGTGTTCTCAAAAGCCACTGTAATGGCATGGGATGAATTGAGCAGACTCAAAGTACTGGGTTCGGTGCGAACGAGGTCAACTCCTTTTTTGATGGCAGTAGGAGCCATCCTATCTCTACACCTAGATGATGTATTTTGACTTTTGGGTTATGACTACATGTGCAAGCCCAAAGGAATGAGAATAGGCTTGTATGACAACAATAATACACCTAGGTAGTTGTAACAATAAGGTGGTGACAACACAGATTATGTGATGGAATACAAGTAGGAGGCTTTAGACATTTAAAAGGTATTTAAAATCAAATCTTCACGAAGAAATCATCATTCGAAATTTAGGTTTTGAGGAGTAAAATAACGATCTTGGAGGTAAGACTATGTTTTCTAACAGGACAGGGTATGCACAACATGTGTTTTCTAACAATGGCAGACAAATATTAAGCACTGCGACTAAGAGAATTATCAATAAGAATTCATAGGAAGGATGGTTGTCTCCCTACCTCTGCAATTTTTTCATTTCAATTTGTACGCTGAAGACTAGCTTGAGATGACTTATTTCGTTGTACGGGAAGAATGTCCCGTGATGCTCAAATTGTCTGCAACTTGTTAACCTACCTAATACTCTTGCGCCTCTCTGCGACTTCTGAACTCTCTTTCAACCTTTGATCTGAAAATAAACTAGTCATCTCATCCTCTACATACCACCTGCGAGTAGTCACACAGAAAATTGGCGGCCTGCATAATTATTTGAAATTATGGTGCCGATGTAAGAAAGATGAACGTGAAATCTGTGTTTCTTATGAAATTTCACATGCTTGAAAAACAAATCTTGGTGGGTAATGATGTTTAGGAATGGGAATAGGTTTAGGCCTAGGGAAATGTGGTTTAGGTGACAACAATGATAAAGGTTTAGGCATAAAGTAAATTGATATGATTAAGGTATCATTAGGAATTGAGGGGAAGGAATGAAATGCGGGAAAAAGGAGATAGGTAGAAGGATTTATAAAATATTTAGTAAAGGTGTAGGTCAAAGCATTAATAATTAGGGTCTTTTTGAGATCCTTTCCTCAGTAGCTAACACTCAGACCATGTTACCCACCTATCATCACCTAATACCTGGAACTCAACAATAAAACTTGACAAACATTAGACACTCTTTCCTAATGATTGACCTTGATGACCAAAGTGATAACCCGACTAAAGATGACTCCTTGGAGCAATGACAGGTCAAAACATAACAGTGAGAAAATTTTATGATTTTGATCTTCTTCTAAACATAAAATAATTGACTTGTGGTACTTGTCAACTGACAAACTAACCCACTCTAACACTTTCAACAGTGGCTATGGAATAATTGCTTGGAGCAGCAAGAAACAAAGTATTGTTTCCTTATCTTCTGCAGAAGCAAAGTATCAAGGAATGTGTGCAACCACATGTGAGTTATTTGGTTGAGGAGATTTCCCCATGATGCCGGAGAAGAATAGAAGCATGAAACAATAATCAGATGACAACCAAAGCTCCATTAAGCTGGCGAAAAATCTTGTGTCTCACAAAAACGTAAAGCATTTTGATATTGAGTTTCACTTTGTTAGAGATAAGATTCAGTCTAATGAAATTCTTGTTGAATATAATTTGCAATACTTGTGATAATGCAACATATATTTTTACCAAACCCCTTAGGAGGATTAAATTTGAAATGCTTAGGGAGATGTTAGGAGTACAATTGAACCCTTTTTCCATTAAGGGGGAGTATTGGAAATAATGGAGAATATTGTACTATTGGAGAGTGTTTGTTTATTTGTTGTACGAGTGTACCTAGGTTAGGATTAGTTCCTATTTTCTAGGAGTTAGCTCTAATCTCCCTAAAATTGATGTAACTTATATATTTATGATTTTATGATTAATTGAAAAGAGTGTTCTCTGCTTTGGGCAGTCTCCAGGTGCATCTTGCTCACCTGTGAGCTACTAGTTTCTGATTATAAGTTTAAGCTCCCATATTTTAACAAGTTTAGATAAGTAGAGAAAACATTTAACCCATGTGATCATGCAAAATCTTTAACTTTTTTTCCAATTTAGATTTAGGTTGGTATTGTAAGAAATCCTATTTTCAGATTAAGAATCTTCATGATAAAGTAGAGATAAATTTCTGTAATTACATTAAAATTCTAGAATCCCTATTGCAAAATAAACACATTATAAACGTAATTATGCAGAAAGACATATCTATTTTAGCACAAGGCTTCTATAATTTTAATTTAATTATCAATAATTATTAGGTGGACATTAGAGATTTAATCTCTAGAATATTCTAGAATATTTTTAGTGGTATTCACAAATAAAAAATTGTGATTTAAATTTTGAAAGTAGTTATGTCATTTCAACTATTTTAATTAAATTGATTAATTAAAAAAAATAAGCGTCAATTAAGAAATTAGAAAAGATAGAGTAAATTACATGGCACACACAGATAACTACTAGTCATTCACTCCTCCTTGCTAACAAACACGTTCCATTCATAGTGCATAGAAATTATTGTTTTCACTTATGGATATTTTTAAGATACGATGTTGTTCTGTGTATTTAGTTCGGTGATGGATTCTGAAATAAAATATGTGAAGTTAATGATAAATGTTTGGATGTGTTTTTTTAAACTTATGATTTTTCCTTTTTAACTAGAGAGTTGGGTGTTTAATTTTTTCATTTTAACTGTAGTGTTAGGTGTTTACTTTTTTAAAGTTCGATGATTTACATGTCTTCGTTTTATTACTTTTAATACAGATGACTGCAACAACTTTTTCAGCAGGTTGTGATTACCATTACACGAGTGCTTCCTAGAAAAGTGTGAATAACGGCACATGTGGCCGCCTTCCACAGAGATAAAAATGAGCTCAAGCAAGAACGCAACTATGCGTAGGTGTGTGTGAATGTATATTATGGTTGCAGATAACATATTTCGACCACAACTATAAATATATATTCAAAACTTAGTATATATATATATTTATTCAAAACTAAGTATATATATTAATATTATGGTGCAGATAACATATTTCAGCCCTAACTATATATATATTCAAAATTTATGGTAAAGAAAATAAAAGTTATATATGTAAATATATATAAAACTGAGCATATTGTGAAAAGAATAAATAGTTAAAAATAATTGTTTATGTGTGATTATGTTTTTATTATGCTATATTTGTAAAAGTTGGATAATGTTTTTTTTCTAGTTTATTTTTTTAATATGGGCAATGTGAGATGTATAATGAGATGAGCTGTTTGATGTTTAGCTTGTAAGATGTGGTCCTCGCAGGTCTTGTTCTCACTATTTCTTAATTTGTTTGATGCTTATTATGAATTGATATTTATTCCTTTTTATCTGTCATTTAATTTATATGATTACATTAATAAAAATATTTTAAAATAAAATCATAATATATCATGAAAGAAATATGTAATTGATGTTTATATCATTTACCAATTAGTTAATTTATATGAAAATGCTAATTTAATAGCTTTAGTGAATTTTTTAAATAAAAAATATGTTAAAATGTAAAATTTAATTAAAATATTTAAACTATAATGTTTGTGTTTTTAAATTCCAGAATAATTTTATTAAAAAATATCAAATTTATAATCTATTTTAGAAATTTACACACTAAAACTTATAAACATAGATTTGAAAGCATATCTATTTTCATTATAAAATGATTATTCTATGAGGACACAAATTTGCCCGGATAATAAATATTTTGTGGGAATCTAGTGAAAAAAATTTCAAAAAATCTGAATAATAGTGGAAATGGATTCAGCACCATAAAAAAGGCAAACACCCAAACATCCAAAATCCTGAAAACCAATAATTGTAACCTAAATTTCCAAAAAATTTAACCTAATTTTATCCAAATTTAACACCTGATGACATCATTGACTACTCTCCATTTATCAACCCTGCAGACTCCGACAATATTGAATATAGAAAATAAGGCTCGACATTCAAAATGGCGAATACAGCTGAATGTAATGGGGCCACCTTTCTCTCTAATTCAACCGTACATATCAGCAACTTTACGAATATCGACAGAACCCTCACTTTTAAAGTCAAGTCGTTTGGTTTACTTCCCACTGTTCCAGTCCGGCGGATCATCCAAACAATTTATGTCCATAAATTGCAATACTTGGTGACCGCAAAATAAATACAATGAATCTGCATATTGCGATATTATGAGGACACTATTTGGATATTATGAGGACACTATTTGCACTAGCTAGGCATGTTGAAATATTATTTTCAACTGCAGGGGTTGTCCTTTGCCATACCCCTGTACTCCAGTTGAATCAATTGCCATACCTGTGCATTGAAGTTTTTTGCCAGTAAACAGCCGCAGCTCCAGTCCTTTTTCTGAATCAGCGATTACACAACAATTTATTACAGCATGGCGGACTCCCACGAAATGATGGTAATTAATTGCTGTGTTGGTAGGATCTTCATTTTATTGTTTTTAATTCACGTATGCAGTTTTTTCTCTTACGGCACATAAAATATGTAAGTTCTTTTTTCTGTTTTTGAGTTGACTCTGTAATGAAAAAACACAGCAGTGTGTGTAAGTTTTTTAACAGAGAAAGAGTTCTCTCTGTAATGCACAGCAGTGCAGAAGTCTTTTTTGTATGCAGCAGCGTGAATATATGAAGGAAATTTACAGACAGGAGTGTAAAATGTCTCAAGGAAGAAACAGAGTGTTTGCAGCAGTATTTTGAACAAAAACAGAGTGTTTTGTAACAGCACAACAGTGCTTAAACATCTGCAAATTTTCTGAGATAAAGGAAGTTGTTTTATTGTATCAGTTGTTTGTCAACTGTTTTACTGAATATATGTTAAGTTTCAGTTGCTATTTCTCCAGTTTTTCTGTTGCCAAGCATTACTCTGTTTTTTCAGTTTTTATTTTAAAATATCATAAATTTCCTGTAGCTGCAACACCAGAATTACGTTGCTGAAACACCAGTTTCAGCAAAGCAATACGTTGCTGAAACACCTGTTTCAGCAGAGCGATTTTTTTTCTGTTTTCGCTGTGTCAAACAGAGCGTTGTTCTCTGATCTTTTGTGTTTGAAATCACCCTCAAAATTCCAACATGGTATCAGAGCCAGTCTAGGCTCTTTGAAGTGTCAAAGAAGCTGAAGAAAGGGTTTATTTTGGTAGCAGCTTCACCAGCAGAGTGGAAACTCAGGAAAGAAAGAATCCAAGTCAAGTATTGAAAGAATGGCTAGCACCAGCATGGGTATGTTTAACACCCAGCTCCCACAGTTTAATGGGAAGAACTATGATTATTGGGCCATAACCATGAAGGCTGTGTTTGCCTCTCAAGATTTATGGGAATTAGTTGAAGATGGTTTTGATGAACCAGCAGATGAAAATGAGTTCAATAGGTTAACTCAAGCAGAGAAAGATCTGCTGAAGAGCAGTAGGAAAAAGGACTCAAAAGCCCGTGTATTTTTGTATCAAGCAGTGGACCAGAGTGTGTTTCCAAAGATAGCAGTAGCTAAGACATCCAAAGAAGCATGGCAAACCCTTAAGATAGCCTATCAAGGCATGGAGAAAGTGAAGACAGCAAAACTACAGTTGCTAAGAAAAGATTTTGAGAATCTGTGCATGAAGGAGTCAGAGAACATTGACTCATTTTTCACACATGTGATTGGTTTGATTACACAAATGAGGACTCATGGAGAAACCATTCAAGAAAAGAGGATTGTGGAGAAAATATTGAGGGTCTTGCCCTCAAAGTTTGATGCTATTGTCACCACCATTGAAGAGACAAAGGATCT